>JAVHNF010068234.1:8826-20528 GCA_034783455.1 Micropsitta finschii | reverse complement strand
CCAGAGTGATGAGGCCCAACACAATGCCTACAAAGAAGGTCCTTCGGAAGAGCCTGAACTTCAGGCGGTGAACGTGGTGGGAATGGTGGTCTATGAAGCGCCCAACATTCTTCCACATGACATAGACCATGGCAGAGGCAAAGAGGCTGTACTCAATGTTAAAGGGGTACAGCCAGAAGTAGCCGTTCTTGAAGACCTGGCAGATTTGGCTGTTGCAATTGCATTCTTCAGGTGAGCTACTTCTCATTCCCGCTGGAACAAGATAGAAACACACAGATGCGGTGGCATGAAAACAAGAACCAGCACTTGTTAGCAGCCCTGAAGAACTGGATACTTAGGGTCAGTGAAAAACAAGGCCAAGGACAGAAGAAACAGAAGAATGTATGACCACTTTGAAAACAAGGACATTACAGTCTCAGCCTTCTGGTGCTCACAATCTTTCTAAAGTTAGGTGCAGGTTAAATATCTCTCTTTTTCTTCCCTTCATCCCCATCCTATTTGTACAGAACCTTCCACCTTTCTGACTCCTCTGTGATACAGGTTAAGACGTGAACATTAGGACCTGTCTCTTAACATACCAGCTTAGTTAAATGAACCTTCAGCTCTCAACAGGCCTTCTGAATAGGGATAAAACCAAACTTGCAGAACAATTTCTACCTCGTGGGCTCCTTCCCTGGATGAGATGGCTCTACAAATGGGCAAATTACCTTTCAAAAGCCATCTGAAGATTTCATCTGTCACATTCTTCTTCAGCTTTGAATGTGCTTTGTGAACAGACTCATCTGTCACTGCTGACATCCACACTGCTAAGTTTGTAGTCAGTGTTAGCATCAAACCGCACCTGCGAAAGAAGAAGGTTCATGAACTCAAAGCATTTGCTCTAGGTCATGTAGTTCTCTGCCTATTTTTGGTCCATGCCCATGAGAATTAGAAAGACCTGATTCCTCTTGTTGCCTTTGGAAGAGCTTCTCAATAGTGAATAGATTAACAGGTCTGGATTGGTCTCCAATAGATCCAGTCTTGCAAAACTGGATCTTGTTTTAGCTGAGGCTTGCCATTGTTGTCTTCCCCATGGAAGCAAAAGTCAGCTGTGAATCATTTAATGCTGTTTAGTTAACACTAATCTGCTTTAAGTAATGTTTGTATTCTTGAATTGAATGCCAACCCTGCTACATCCATAGGTCATAAATCTCAACCACTTGAGCTGAGATCTAAGGCTGGTTGGAAACTGGGTTTAGTTTTGCCCAGGATTAAGGCAGATGGGATTATCCCCTTGTTGCACCTTAGCTATGTGATTGAGCACGCAGCGGGTTTGCAGTGGCCCAGGTTCTTCTGGGTCAGTGGGATTCAAAGAGCATCAGTGCTCACCTGGTGACATTCAGGTGCACGTGGACACAGTCCTTGGCAGAGTTCCACAGGAAGTACGTCTGGCAGGGGTGAGAAGAGGAGCTGTTATTTCCAACAAGGCAAGCAAGCAAATCACATTGTTCTGGAGTAGAGATGTCCCTGCTCAGCAGAGGGCAAGCTGGAGCCTCTCTTGCTTGAGTCCATCTGCACCCAGGCCACTAACCCATAATCCTGGCCCTTTGATGGATGTGGTCTGTTCTTTCTTTGCTTCTCCTGCCCTGTCCCACTGCCATTGCTCTCCCCATGGCCAGGTCCTGTTTCTGTCAAAATTGTCCCTATCCAACCTATTCTCTGCTTGGCATTGTCCCAGAGCAGATGGTCCTCTATGCAGGACTTCAAACTGCAAGGCAGTCCCTGTCCTGACCGTCCTCCTCCCTCTCTGCTCCTCATGGGAAAAGAGACCCGGATGGATGCAGGCTGTGACAAGCATCCTGCCATAAGCCAGAATGTCACAGGGTGGGGACAAGTTTAAACCCATGCCTTAAAGTGAGTTGCCACAGGTGGAAGCTATTGTGGTTGGAAGATACGAGCTGGGTAAGGGCTGAGTGAAGCCACTTCCATTTGCAGGGGGAGTTGAACTATGTCCATGAAATGAGAGCTCCAGCTTCAAATGGTGGCTCTGTCTCTTTACCCCTCCCTCAGACAGTGCACAACCTTCTTACCTGGACGACCACAAATATTGCTTGCACAATGGGGTAGATTATTTTGATTGCAGACAGGCAGCTGTAGAAGCTTGAGTAATATCCTATTTTGAACACATCCATCACAAGGCTGAAAATGGCAAACAAGATCAGGCCTCCTGTTGAGGAACCAAAACATCTGTGATTGGACAGATGCACACGTGGGCTAATGCAGATAGATGATATGAAGAGGAACTATTGCCATGGAGAGGCTTTGCTCCTACTTGTTTTTCCTCTCCTGGCACCCACATTATCTTGGCACCGACAGACTCATGTTGCCTGGAAGGGATTTTCAGTCTGGGTGGAACTGAGAGCTCTTGCAAAAGCAATGGTAAGGCTGGAAGGAACCTGGTGTAAAAGACCACGAGCTCTTGCAGATAATGGGAGGGCTGGTAATGAAACCAGTGGCAGGACTAAGAGCTCACCTTCTGTAGCAGGGCATGGTGCCCCAGCGCTGGGGGAGGATGTGCCCCAGATGGATGCTGTAATAACTGATACCCCCATGAACTCTCCACCCTGCATCTTGAACCCATCTCACCTCCAACCCTCACCCCCCGAGAGCTCCTACCTCTCAGCCAGACGGGTCCAGCATGGGAGTCCTTGCAGAGGATGGCATCTGGGCACCGGGAGGTGCCAAAGAGGTAGAAGATGATCCATATGATGACTACGAGCATCATGACAGTCAGCAGGAAGAAGACATCGTAGTCATGCACAGCGATCTTCTCGAAAGCCCCACTGCTCACCAGCGTGCAGGCCAGCAATGCCAAGTGCACCGCCAGCAGGATGGAGAACATGCGGCCGCCCTTCTTCCACACTTCCTTGGAGGCAGGAGCGGAGGGAGGCTGGTGGGGCTGGTGGCTGAAAGAGGCTCTCTGGCTGGAGGCCAGGCTGGCTTTGTCATCCTTGTGTCCGCAGCCCATGTTAGAGGTGGGGTGTCCAATCTCGCTGCTCTTCCGCATGGGCTCTTCGGTCATGGTTCAGCCAATGCTTTAGCTGAGGGTTGATGCTGTTGGGAGGAGAGCCCCATGAGTGAAAGGAGTCCCTTCATTTTGAATAGGGCTGGACCAAAGCAGGGTGTGATGAGGAGGAGAGGACGTACCAGAGGAATGGGGAAGGCTGAGACAGGGAGCGCAAAAAGAGGGATGAGCTCATTTCCAGCCTTTCTCTTCCTGGTTCCCTGAAGGCTGTGCTCTTGCTCAAGATGCTTTTGGCTGGGGAGGTCCCAGCTCAGTTTAACAAGGCTGCCTGATTCACCACACAACTTTTAAATGGTATTGAAAAAGCAGCAGAAAGGCACTCATGGGATCAAATATCCTGGGGCAGGTGGCCAAGGTGGTTTGATTTCTTAATGTCAACCACTAAACACTGAGAAATGTTGTACTTCCTGGCTGGGAACAGACCACTGTAAGGTAAGAAAGCCCTGGGAATCTTTGGAACATCACGTCACGGCTTGCACCAGTTCCGGCAAGAAGGGTGTGAGCTATCTCTGCTATCGCTCCCTCTCAACCCCCTTGCCCATGCCAAGCTTAGGACTTCATTGATTCCCAATGAAAAGCCTGTAACAAAGCGAATTAACCCTTCAAAGCCATTCACTGACCTGGTTTGCTGCCTGGGATCCCAATCTCTGCTCTTTGCACAGGCTGAGAAGCTTTCTTGTCGCTGCAGCTTGGTCAGCCAAAGAATTTATACCCGTTGGGATGTCTCTGTGATTTATACCATGTCTGGAGCCGACAGCGTTTCTTCATGGGCTTCTCAGAGGAACTCATGTGATCCATTTTGTGCAATAGCTGATTTTGGGGAAGCAGAAGAGAGATGAGGAGATAAGGGTCGTTATTTACCTGAGGAGGGCACGAGGTGACAACACTGCTGAGCATGGCATAGACCGCTCGGACGCAGGGTCACGGTCACCAGCAAGCAAAGCCACCCCATCGAACCGCTCTCCCTGCACTTACGGGTTCTCTCCCCTGGAGAGAAGATGGTTTAGGTTGAAGAACTTATCTTTGCTGATGGCTTGGGGCTTGGCTTTCTGCTTGGCTGAGCACAATAAATATTGCGCCTCACCCTGTGCTATTCAAATCAGTACCCGCTACACCTGCGATGGTTTTGAGAAGGAAGAAATTTGCATTGGTATCAACTCAGTGCCAAGGGGAGCTCAATATTTTCTCACCCACGGTGGCAACAATGAGGAAGATTTATCCTTAGAGCAGGGCAGGATTTAGGGGCTGGAATCCGTGTCCCTTTGCTGACGCATTGCCTTTGACTTCTCAGGGTGGGTTCACCTTTCTCTTGCCCGCAGGAGCTTAACTTGTGTCCTTTCAGGAAGAAAGAAATCATGGCACGAACCACAGGGCAGATGGGATCCCGTGATTTGCCAGGTGAGGGGGGAGCTTTCTCTTAGCTGTTTTATGTTGGTGGGGGAAATAAAGGACCCCAGGCTGGTCTGACTGAAGGGGACAAGTTATATTCCTCCATGAGGACACCTCTTTTGGAGATGTCCCTGCCGCTCGTCGCTGGGGCAAGCACAGCTTGGGGCTGTTTGCTGTGCATTGTCAGTCCCATTCCTGCCTGCTCACCTCCGTGCTCCTTCTCGCAGCCCTGTAGGGACAGCATCAAACTGAGCTACGTGGGATGGAGAAGGAAAGAGCTCGCATCTCCCGTACAGCCCAGGGAGAGAGCTCCGTGTCTCTTTCCCGTGCTGCCACCAACCGGCTGCCATAAAGCAGTGCTGGGTCTGCCCTGCCTGGCCTCTGCTGAGCCTTGAGGCTCCTCTCTGGGGTGAGCGGTTGATCTCAGTCTGTAGCCATTCCCTGGGAAACCCAGGCCCCCTTGTAGTGAATCCGAGCTGACAATGGTGATGTTCTGCACAGGTGATGATCACAGTCCCCCCGGGGCGAAACACACTGATTTATCCTCTCTCTTTTGTCCTTAACAGGCAACAACAGAGGAAAGAGCATTTACTGCCCTGGGCAATGCTTCTGGTCCTTCCTGGGAGCCATCATACAGCGTAACAGGCTTAATCAGTAATAACGCAAGAATCATTAAATCACCTTGTGATGAACTGCAGACGTTACCGTGCTGCTTTTCACCCGGAAGGATCCCAGCCACAAATTCCTCCATGTCTACTGCATCCCACCAGGACTCACTCAAGGAGGCTGAGCAGCTGAGTATGAACCTGCTGATGTGAGCAGACCCTGTGGGGTGGTTTTTTGCTTACAAAATAAGCTGCATTTCTGTCTATCTTCCCTCCTCTCTGCTCGTTACCTTCCAGCCCTCTCTGCTGCTCTCTTTCAGTCTTTCCCCCTTTTCCCACTCTTCCCTGCTTTCTCATCCTTGGTCTTCCTTCATCCTTTCCAAAACCCCTGTGTGTCCCAGGGCCACGGTGGCAGACACGTGGTCCAGCCCTGAAATCCTCCATCCCCAGAGCCAGGACCAGGATGTGGTAGGCAAAACACACAAGACAGGAGCAGGAAATTCCTCCTCCATGACATCGTGTCCCAAGGGATACGCTTCAGTGTCGGGCACAATGCCTTGCGACAGCTCCGTGCTTGGATCAACATCCAGGCTTGGTTGGATCCGTCTCTCCTGACAGCAGAGGGTGCCCGGGGCTCAGGAATCCTGTGCTGGAGGCATTGCCTGCAGCTCTCGGGCTCACCACAGCCAGGAATCCTGTGTCAGCATAAGAGACACTGGAGGGGACATGGTGCGCATTGTGGGAGTGCTGAGCCACAGACAGGATCGGGTTTGGTTTGGGCAGGTTTTATGGTGTCCAAAGAGGGAGAGAGGATGAGGAAGGGAATTTTTTCCAGCCTGTGTGAGTTACTTCAGGTTATCAGGGACAGAAATACATATATATTTCCCTAGTAATATATATACGTATGTATACACATATATACATATATAAAATATATATGTTAAATATGTATTAATATATAATTTTATATAATTATAATAATATCTAATAATTCCCTATATATATAGGGAAATATATATATAGATAAGTATCTATCTATCTATCTATCATCTATCTATCTATCGGTCTATCTATCAGTCTGTTTATCTATACCAGGAAAACAACCCTGGCATCGCTTTGAAATCAGGGCAGTCACCAAACTTCTCTTGACCATCTCTGCCTGGAGCAGGAGCATCCATCCAGGTCGCAGCTCCTGCCCTTCTCTGTTGGGGCTGCAAGTGGGGGGCAGCGGGGGGTTTATTCTCCATCAGCCCTCACTTCCTCCCATGGCTGCAGCTGCCCCTATGGTACCTACGGCAAGGGGCGTGCTGGGGTACCAGGCAGGTACCCGGCAGCCTGCTCTGCGCAGGGGACACACAGACCCGTGGAGCTGTCTCTGTGCCCACAGAGCTGCTGAGCCCGGCGCAGTGATGCTGCTTAATTGGAAGCCGTAATGTGCCGTGTTGCTGGTGCGTGAAAGGGTTGTGGCGAGGAGCCGTGAGGGCTGGAGGATGCTTAGGACCCAGGGAAGCGCTGGGGCGCCTGCTCGGCTGGGCTTGGCGCGGCCGGGGCTTCTCAGGTGTCCTGATACAGCGGCGCTGTGCGAGGAGAGCTCTCCCCTTCCCCGCGTCCATGCCCATCCTCTGAGCATCCCCTGGGCACCCATGCCCTCGCCCGGGGACCGCTGCACACCATGAATGACCAGTACCACCGAGCAGCCCGGGACGGCTACCTGGACCTCCTGAAGGAAGCCACCAAGAAGGACCTGAACTCTCCGGATGAGGATGGCATGACCCCGACCCTATGGGCTGCCTACCACGGCAACCTGGATGCCCTGCGCCTCATCGTCAGCAGAGGGTGAGCACTTGTGAATGCACGGGGCTGGCCCTGGGGACGGAGTAGCTGGGACCCCGTCTTTCCCCCTTCCCCACTTGTAGGTCATTGTGCATGCAGGTGCCCCACAAAATGATGGCTTCTGTCCATAACATGCCTTCCCCCTTGTTTTTCTGTCCTTGTGGTGCTTTGAGTCCAATTCCATGTTCCTGATAACCACTGTGTGCTTTCCCAGCTCCTCTGACCCTATAACTGCTCCAAACGCTGCTTTCAGCTCCCCAGGGACTGGGTCCCCCCTGCAAGTGCTTTGCAGTCCTGAGTCAGGTCCTGTAAAGACGTGCAAACACATTGGGTCACTGCCATGAAAAAAGCCCTTTTAACTGAGGGGGCAGAGAGAATAACTGCTCCTTCTGTCCTGTTAGAGGCTCGCATAGAGATGTGTGCAGTGCCAAGGGACACTTGTCTGTTTGACCCAAAGCAGGGTCTCAGAATGTGACCCCTGGGCAGCCTGTAACGCACCCAGAGCCCTGGAAAGTCAGGAGCAGGTCCCCAGAAGCAGATTCAAGTCCAGTCTCCCTCCCTGGGGCTGCTCGATGCTGATCTGTCTTAGTACCTCACTGTGAGCTACCAAACCTGAGGTCTCTGGCTCTGTATGTATGGATATAGCGAAGGGATGGGAGCAGGACCTTTGGGGCTTGTCAGACTGGAGGCTTCTCATTTTGGTGTTGGAGGAACTTAAGGCAAGGTTCGCCATGCTTAGTCCCTTCTGGAGCAGTACATGGCATTCCTGCTGTTACGAGCCTCCCAAGGGAGATGTGCCAGTGCTTCCTTCTGCTTCAGGAGCTTTTCTGAGCACCTCATGTAAAGGCACCCAAAGCGGGGTGACCTCTGCCTTGTGTTGAGAGATTGGTGACAGTGCTGATTTTGATTTAGCTCATTCTAATATCAAGTGCTAGGGCTGAGGTGGGCAGCCTGGGTGTTCAGCATCCTTCCTTGGAAGGGCTTTGCTTCTCCATGTAGGGTCAGGGCTCGGTGGGGCCATCAGCTCCCAAACAGGGATTTTCTGTGTCCACTCTGGGCTGTGTTTGCATCCCTTGTACCTGATCACTGTGCCTGTTCCTGGCCTCTCAGCATCTCCTGATGCTCTGGTCTGATTGTGGGAAGTCCTTGAGTGCCTGATGCAATGGGAGCATGATCAGGGAAAGAGGAATTTGGAGTCTGGAGGGGATAAGGCATCATCACTCTGAGTGGCGCATCCTGAGGTGCTCCTGGGCTGAGAGCCCTGTGGTGCTTCCCTGGATGGGGTATTCACTGCAGGCACAGAGAGACTGTGCCCAGCATAAACCTGCCCTGAGCTCTGCCAGGAGGGGAATCACCACCCAGAGCCAGAGAGACGAGGGCAGGAGCTCTGGGGATGAGGCCCTGAAGTCAGAAATGGTTCCAAAGACTCCTTGATGGCCCAAAGATCAGTCTGAAAGGGCCACAACATGGATGAACACCCCTCCAGAAAGGCTGTGTATTGACCACATCATCGGCCTTTCAGACTCACTTTATATCTCCTTATATCATTATATGTTATTATATTGCCCACCTCCACCACAGGACACCCTGCAGCCTGCCCTGCCTACCCACACATCCAAGCCAGCAGTTTCTGCCTTTCCACAAAGCCTTTTCCATGGAGAGGCCCCGTTTATAAATTCACATTGCATTAGAAAGTCCCTGTGGGCTCAATCATGACCGAGTGCAGCTCGGTTGCTGTTTAATTAACAACCTGATATACATTTGTTCCTGACAGGGAAAATAGCCTGGCAAAAGCCCAATGCCCTTTACGTGATGGATGGTGGAACAAAACGTGTCTGTGGGCTGCAGGGCATGTTTACATCCCTGCATCCATCTCCTTGTGTCAGCTCCTTGCCCAGGACCACACATTGATCAGCAAAGGCTCCTTGTCCTCCTGCTCAGCTCCCTGCAGGCTCCTCTCTGCTCCCTGGAGCTGGCTTTGAGTCTGTGAGAGGCAGGAAAGCCCCAGCCTGGCACAGGGGTGCCAGAGAGGGGGAATGATGCAGGAGCCAGGAGAGTCCTTGGGCAACCCCTGTGATTTACTGTTAGTGTTTAGGATGATGTGCAATGGTCTTTGTCTTGTTCAGAGGTGGAACTTAGTTCTGTGTTGGTTGTGTTACTGCCCCTGTCTGTCCCCAAATGTCAGGGCATTTCTCTCTGGCTTCTGCTGTTCTTTGACATGAAAAGCCCTGCACTATGAGGCAGGACAATGTGGGACTGAGACTGGGGTGAGCGGAGGTGTTGGGACTGGGTTGGCTCCATGCAGGGACCGGGTGGGAGAAGGTTCAGGGTGTGAGGGGGGGTGGTTGCAGGGGGATGCCGAGGCACAAGGTGTGATGGGGCAGCAAGAAACACCAAATCCTCCTTGCCAGCACTGGGCAGCAGTACCGGTGTCCAATGGACACTTCGGGTTATCTAATCCATAACAGTTGGGGAGGTGTCTGTGCCTCTGAGACACCTCTGCATGGGGATGGAGAGAGGGTTTGGGACGGAGGGATCAGCAATGGCTCATCCTTGTCTGCAATACAAAAAGCCTTTTTCTTCCTCCTGGCTGGGCTCCAGTGAGAGAAGCAAACTCAATTAACACGCTGGCGGGGGAGAGGCAGGCTGGCATTTAGCACTGCAGCTTTTCAGAGGCAGCAATTCTTCAGCGTGGTTCGTTATGAACTGCAGTGGCAGTGGTGGGCATCAGTCCAGCTCCAGTTAACAACGGGTCTGGGGCCCTCAGCTGGGAAGGGACAGGACTTCCTTGCTTTGCAGCGGACCACATGAGAGAAGCAGGGAAGTGAGGCTGGTAATAATAGAGGTAGAAATGAGGAAATAATAGAAAGCAGAAGAGAAAGGAGGGAGAGCTGTAATGTGACAATGGTGGAAACGAAGCAGGAAAAAGCGTGCTGAGGTAGATCATTTCCACTGGGCAGATGACAGAGGAACTAGTGAGATAAGAGAATGAAAAGAAGCAGGGCAGGAGGGAGAGGAAAGGAGAAGGTCACAGGCAGGAAACTGAGCAAATGGTTAAATCTCATCAAACATTGTTATTATGAGCAGCCTGTGTGCAGGGTAGCCCATTCTGCTCCACCTGGAGTGATGCTCTGCACCCACCACAGGCAAGCCACAAGTCAGAGAGATGCTGGGACTGAAATAGCAGCACAGGGAAATGGAGATTTAGGGATTACCTCTGCTACCACGGAAGAGACTTTGCCTTCTGGACCTTTCCTTCTCCACTCCCCTGGAGGAACAATCTGGATAGCACAGCCCTTTTGAGCAGCTCTCCCAGCAACCGAGCCCTTCAGATGAGAGTTTCAGAAATGAGTGCTGACACAGGTGTGCTCCACCTCATACCTGAGCTGCCCCAGTGAAGTTGGAAAAATCAGGGTCTTCCATGGGTTTAAAGCCTTGCTCAAGAATTGACTCAAGAAACCTTTGCCCCCCACCCACCTGCACAAGTCTCAACCTGAGTTTAAGGGGAGGGAGGTTATGTGACCTGGATGCAGAGGCAAAAGTAGGTTTCTAGTAAAGGTCATCGCTACAGAGATCAGAGGTTAACATCCATTTTCGACATGGATGCCCCTCTCAAAGGACATACATGTGTATGAAGAGTGGTTTCCTTTCTCTCCTAGTTCATAAAAATAGGTGAAAGTGGGATAGAAGATTTCAGCTGTACTGGTGCTGACAATTATGGGACAAGGAAAGATGACATGTCTGTGACTGGCTGAGATTAGTTGTGATGAGCTATGACTGCAGCTTTCAGTGTTTGGCTTCTGGCTTTACAAGATCAAGCCTGCAAATTCGGTGTTTCCTCATGCCTGTGTAACAGCTGTGATTTTTTTGTGATGCAAACACTAACAAACAGATGCAGGACAGGGCCTGGCATGCACAACCACTAAGAGTCAGCATACAAATACGAATCGGTTAGACACCTAAAGCAGTGTTAATCGTGATGCATTGGCAAACTTGCAGGGGACCCAGCCCCAAAGGTCACTGATTTCAGCTTTAACCGACAACTTTTTTCCTCTTTACATTACTGATCCTCAGGCTGGGACACTAGTGGAAGAGCAGGTTGGCCACAGGGAGGGACCGACAGCACACAGTCAATCTGCATCATTTTGCAGTTCCTATGGGAGCGCAAGGCAATTGCACAGAGGTTCATCCTTCCCTCAACTAGCCCCTGCAGTGGGACCCTGGGGCACTTCAGCATGTCCCCTACAAGACCAGACCCTGTGGTAGGAAGCATGAGTGGGACATACCTTTTCTCGGGCACTCATTTATGAATGTTGATTCTGAGCTGAACCTGGGAGTGTGAGCAGACCTGGCAATGCTGTCAGGGTGCCAAGAGAGAAGAGAGGCTAATTGGCACTAAGTCACACCATGTGCGCTTAGGCATGACAGGAGCTCATCAAATGCTCTGGGTATCTCTGCCTGGGGTCATTGGGAGGCTGTCACAAACAGGAGCATCACTGTCACACCTGCACATGGTGCTATGATGAGTCACCTCCTTTCTCAAGGCCTTCTAAACAAGAAATATGCTGCTGCTCTGAAACACTTCCCAGCCTTCTCTGAGCTGTTATACACTCCTCCAGCACCATCTACAACAGCTCCTGGCCCCTGTGATGTTTGTCCTGGGAGCTGGGATGTGCCAGCATCAGCAGCTGTCTGTACAGACACTTCCCAAGTCAGCCCGCACTGGTTCACGGGGTGGATGCAAACATGGTGGTTACATCCTACCAGCTCCTGCAGGAGCTCCTGCATTCCACCAGCTGGGACTTAGGTGT
>JAVHNF010068233.1:3574-16741 GCA_034783455.1 Micropsitta finschii | reverse complement strand
ATCTACTTACAGCATTAGTTGGCCTGTTCACAGTTCATTTCTTCTAGTATTTCTTAGCCACATCTGATTTTATGCTGTTTTAAAAGCCTACTCATATTAAATCAGCCCTCTTACTAATATTGCCATACTCACTAGGAATTGAGTATGTCATGAAATTTGCTATTGGGGAATTACAGACTGGCAAATTGGGAAAGACTGTGACACACATTTTAGTAGAATGCTTTCTGTATTGCTGTTAACAGTATGCCATTGTCAAGGAAACATCTATCAATTGAGTTCTAGAAATCCTAATTTTGGTCTTTGATGACATGCCTGTGTCTGGTTGACTAAAATAGCCTGAAGATGATGATGTAGATAGCTCCCTGCATTACTCAAATGCTTTATAATTATTTGATTTTTCCTTATTACTTTGTAATTACTGCTAGAAGTTTAATTTAATTTTTGTCTGAGGAATGTCTCCTCTTCCAGGCTTGCCCTTCTGCTTCCCAAGGGTGCAGCCTTATTACAAGGCAGTTTGCAGTGTTACAAAGAATGGATTTACTATCAAGTTTCATTTAATACAGGCTCAACTGGAATATAATTTAATTTAAATATCAACAATTATTAAGCTGAAAAAGGAAAAAAAATAATTAGTTTTTCAGTTACCAATCCCCAACTTAAAATTAAGCATCACTTTCCTTTGTCGGTCTTCTCCCAGGTTTGTTTTAGTTTTGTGCCCATCGAAGACAAAGGTCCTTTTTCATTTCATCATTAGCTCTTGAAACAGCTTGTTAACTGAAAACAGTAATTCACTGATTTTGAGAAATCTGAAGAGTCACCAAGAGAAATCTGTAAGAATCACCTGTAAGACTCTGTATTACTGGTATAGTGTTTTCTTTGTGTTTCCTGCTGTGCTGAGTTTGCTTGGGTGAACATTTTTTAGCAAATAAAAAAATATAATTACCTTACTTTTCAGATCTTCCTATATCTTTATGATAGGAGGTGATCAAAGAGAGCAAGGCTGTTTAAAAGCCAATTAACACATGGTTTTGAATTGTCTCATTTGAGTTTTAAAAATACTTTAATTTAACAAAAACAGAAGAGGGAAGCAAAGGGGATTTTATCCATTAAAATTGCATAAAAATTCTGAAATCTCCTTTTGAAAGTACAATGCAATGTGAAAAAAACAACTTAGAAACTTTAAGAATAGAAAAAGATCTACCGTATTATACTTGTCATACTAAAAGGTCAAGAGGAGTACCAGTGAATATAAGCAAATCAGAGTTGACACTGTTCAGACACCCTAAACTGTTCACAAGAGCAAAGCACGTTCATATCATAGAGAATTTTCTGTGAGCATGGAAATAATAATTTTCTGTTATTTCATTGTAAACACCAAATGATCTACCTTGTTGTGTAGTTGACTGTGACCCCTTTCCAAGGGGATTTTTTACCAAGTTTTGTTCGAAGTGTCTTTCCCCTCCTCCACTCCTCACGTATTTTTGAGCTTGGATAGACAACAGTAGCTCAGAAACAGTTTCTTGCTGTTTGATCTTGTTGGATCAGTTTAGCTTCAGGCACTTGTTTTCATGTAGTACTCTAGAGATTTCTAGGCAGATTCCCTGCAACTGTTTTTGGAAGGAGAAGAAAAAATACAGTAAAACTTCATTTAAAAGCATAAATCTAATTTTAAGATATGTTGTGTTTAATATGTTTTATTCACATAGGCAGTGTGCACTTTCCTCATTTTATTAAGGTGAATTTGTTTAGTAATAGAAATTTTGCTAGCCCAGTGAAAAGTGATACAGTATTTGTGTCAGATTGTTATTTTAGAATGGAGTGATAATGATAATAATGTAGATTTGGGGTGATTCTGTATGCTCCGTTTACTTCCTTTGAAGAAAATAAACTTACAGAATTGCCCTGGTTTTTGCTGGGATAGATTTCATTTTCTTGTGGCTGGTACAGAATTGTCTTTGTTTGGGCTGGAATAGATTTAATTTTCTTCCCAGTAGCTGGTACAGTGCTGTGGCTTGGATTTAGGATGAGAATAATGTTGATAACACACCAATACTTTAGTTGTTGTACCAAGTCAAGGACACCAGCTTCTTACACTGCCCTGCCAGAGGGGAGGCTCTATGGTGTTTTGTGACCTGCTAGGTTAAACCGCAGCAAGAATGAAGGACTAGTTAATTTTAATAAAGGTGAAAGATAGGCATCTGTAGCAGATCTGGTATGTGGAAAAAAAAAGAATCCTAATTACTGATATGCAAAATATTAAGTACTCATGATTTTTTTCCTTATTGGTCATAGTTTTGCACCATTAGTCAGAAAGAATGACTGGATAACACTTACTGGAGTTTATATTAAAGAGGAATCTTAAATGAGACATAAGACCCTTCTATTTGCGTCCCTACCTCAGTTTTGGATATAGCCAGTTTATAAAGACAGCACCTTATTTATCTTAAACCTCATTTGGTTTTAAGAATCACCTGGCAACATAGCTGCTACACAAGTAATTGTTTGTATTTTTCCAAACAAACATTTGCTTCGTTTGTCTATATGCAGATACATTACTTTCAAAATATAAATTTCAGATTGAGGTTACCTGGATCAATTTGAAACATATTTAGTAATTGCTGTTGGTATGCAATTATAAATCTTTCAGCCTCAGCAAGGTAAGTTAATCCTGTTGTATTGCCAGGAATAAATATGAATGAAACCTTTTACTTCTAAAACCATCTAATCCAACTGGATTCACACAGCAATCAGTTCTGCTTTCTGGGAAGGTACAGCTTCTGCATAAGCTGTCTGTTCTTGAGCGAATCCAGAACGATTTGCATCCCAGACACATCACTTTGTTGAGCCTTTGAAATGAGGTCATATGTCTCGTGCCTGTAGCTTGAACAGCTCTAGTAACACTTTAGTTCTGTGCAGAGCGAAACAAATTTGTTTGCTGGTTTATAGAGATGAATCTTAACAAAACAAACTACCTTGGCGGAATTCTGTATGATTGTCCTCTTTCTCTTTTTTGTTTAATCATCTGTTTCCATTTAGAAGTTGGATTTATTGTGTAAGTTGGTACAGCAGTATCCCCAGATGAATAGGTAAGCAAGCTGATTTGCTGGTTTTTGTGGTTTCAGGATGTTTCATTAACTCCATGCCTTAAGGTTTTTGCTGTCTGCTGATGGGGACCAAGAGAAGTCTCCTTCCTTCCTGTATTTGGTTTGGCTTTACAGTTATTTCTCTGAAGCAGCAAAGATAAGATGAAGAGCATAGTTTGTTATGTTTTATTGTAAGATGCAAAAAACTCCTTTGTGATCACAAAGGATATGTGAAGTGAATGAGGTGGAACTTCTGACTTCAGCAGGGTACTGCTGAATGTGCTGAATTGTATCCTCTGTTCTGATCAGTCTTTAAAGTCTTGGACATGCAGAAAATGAAAGGGAAATGCATGACTAAAAACTGGATGTAGCAATTTTTCCATCTAGGCAAACACAAAGCACTGCACCTTAGAACTGTGTTAATTGTTCAGCTTCATTTGATCAGACATCTAATTTTCATAGTCTGTTTTTAAGGAAGTTCTAGAAATGTGCATGATGTGTACAAATGGTTAGATTTCATCAAACCTGAGGTAGCATTCTTTATTTTCAGTCTTCTACCCTAGTAAATGAAGACCAAGTAAAATACTTCATAGTAAATACACTGCTAAAAAGGACTATTGCTATTTGAATGTAATTACTTTATCATATTTTATATTATGCTCTGCTTTTGTTCTGAACCATACTCTAAGCATTTATAGCGTTTGCTGGAAACAGAGTAAAGAAAATACATTTACGTTGCTATTATTCATTTTTACTAGGAGACCCGGTTAGATGACCATCATCACGTTGCAGTGGCCCTTGGGAAACAGGAGGGATTTGTAGAGAAGCATTCTGATGTAAGAAATTGCAAAATGTTTTCAGTTCTTGGTAACTAATCACTCGAACTTAGTCTGATGCTGTAGCTAAAAGTGGGTTATCTCAGATGTAGGGCCAAGGAGAAAGCTTATCTTAAGCATAGTATTAATTAAGAGTGTTTCTGAGCTGTTACCTCTAGTTCTGTTGTGCCTTTCTTCGGGACAGGTATGAGAAGGAGAAATAGTTTCAGAGGACAGTGACAGATAATGTCAAATCTGGAATGTGTACGTTAGTGTTTCAGCATGTTCACTGAGCAGGTGACTGGAGGATAAGCTAAATCAAGTGATTTTTGTCACAGCATGATAGTACTTATGTGGGAAAGATGGTTTTTGCAGAGGGAAATGGAGACAGTGAACCAGTCTGGACAGCTAACCTATCACAGCACTTCACCAAGTTGATTTTAACAGAGGACTTGTCAGTACATGTATCCCAGAGCAAAGCCATCTTTCAAACACCATTATGACAATGTAACCCCTGAGACAAGCAACAACAAACAGATGGGAGGAACAGCAGTGTTAGTCTTCATTCCATGTGTGTCTGTTTAGAGAAGCAGCAAAGCTACTTACAAGCTTTTTGGGATTTTCTTTGTAATTTAACAAAGACCTGGGTTATGAAAATAGCCATAAAAGTCAAATTTGAAGCAGACTAGCAAGTTGTAGCTGAAATAGCCAGACAGTCAGCAAAGCACAGTGTGACAAAATGCCAGTTTTGTCTCTAGTGTTCTAGTTGCTCACAAGAAAATTGGTTATTGTTTTCTGTTATTTACATAAAAAGATTCTGTCAGAAGCTAGAAAATGATAATTAGTATATGCATGGATGAAAGAAAGAAAATGGTCATGTACACATCTGTCATGGTCATAAAGTCTGAGTCTGTGTTTATGGGTAGTACAGAGGCAGACCTTTTAATTAAGTACTGGTTAGGTTGAAAAAACCAGGTACAAACTACCTTTGAGGATTTATTGTTGTATATCAGTGCTGAAATATTCTTTAAGAAAGCATGTGCATTTTGTTTGAGGGGACATATTTAAGTTCCCAGTGGTGCTGCATATCATCCTTTCTACAGAAATACTGATAAATGTCTGTCTGAAGTGAAAAGCAGGTGGCCATTATTTCTAAAGACAATTACCTAAGTATTCTACAAAAATCCAGGATTTTTAATTGTTGGCTTTCACCATCACTGTTACACACCTTAAAATTATCATAGAAAGAACAGGCATCAAGAGTTACGATGAGAAGTCTTTGGATCAAGAAAAGTCTCAAAGGCATACTTGTCCACTGACAAATTTGTGATGGCCTAAATTTCGTTAGCTCAATTTACTGAAAAAAAGGTCATTTTAAATAGGACAAGTGAGCATTCTGTAATTCCCAATATGGAAATAAAGTGAAAATTTCTATACTAAAAAGTACTATTGCAGTATGCTTTTTCATGACTGACATGAATGTGGAGGAAATTACAAGTGGCCTTCTCTCTTCCTAAATTTTGCAGAATGGTAATAAAGGATTCTCTGTATTGCTAGCTATGTTGAGAGGAAAAGGTGTTCTTCATCGTAGTTAAAAAAAAGAGTGTGTAGACACCATGCAACTATTTCAAGATGTCAGTGCTTGTTTTTGTTCCCTCTGTGCTATCACAGGAATAATTCATGATGTCCTGTTTATGGACTTTCAGAGCTTTCTTCCCAACCTGATAGCAAGTACCTACAAGTCACAGGAAAGACCAATTGTTACTTTAACATATTATAATTTAAATTCTCTAGTTGTCAAGAATCTTGACAAAATGTCTGCTGCTGACTGCTACATTCTTGAAGAGGTGGAACATTTATCTGCACTCTTAACCTAGATCTAGACAGTTACCCGAGGCAAGTCTCAATGAAAAATAGCTGAGTTTATAATTCTTTATAATTTCTATGTAGGCTACAGGACTCTCTTTTTGTCTGTATCACTTGCTAAATTTCACAGGACTTGTGATTAATTCAGTCAGAACGCTCTTGCCTTCAGACAAACGTGCAGAAGTTCAGACTACTTCTGTTAACAGTCTGCATAGCTCTGAGGCCTAGTTTGCATTGCATCTGTGATGTCACTTGCATGGCTCTAGGCACAGTTCTTTCAGCTTTACCTCATCTCCAAAATGCCAGATGAACAGGAATGTCTCAACACCATGTCACTTGTGTCAGGGTATAAAGTGACAGGCCGCTCAATTAACTTTAGTGTTCAGTCTGCATTGGACAGCTTTGAGTTTTACTGTGCTGTTACAATAAACACAGACCATTTTGTTATCTCTGCAGTTATTCCTGACAGTAGCTTACTGCTCAAACACTGAATTGGAGAATAGATCTTTTTGCTCTTTTACATATTTACTGACCTACCTTCATTGATATGACAGGAAGGGATAACAAAACCAACAAAATGGACTTCAGACAAGGTCACCTCCAGAGGTCACATGTAAGCTACAAGGCACTATTATAGACAAATACTCCAAACCTTCTCCAGGAGCTCAGCATGCTGGGAGGGAGCACTTCTCTGAAGTGCCTGTAAGATAATGTGTGTAGTGTGGGCAATAAACATGATGCAGGGTTCTGAGCTTGTTGGGATCATGGAGACATGGTGGGATGGCTCCCATGATTGGAGTTTTTCATTCAAGGGGTACAGTCTCTTCAGGAAGGACAGGCAGGGCAGATGAGGAAGGGGAGTTGTCCTGTATGTAAGAGCAGAAGTACGTAGAGCTCTGCATGGGGGTGGATGAGGAGCTGTTTGATAATGAGTATGCTATTTGCCACCTGACCAGGAAGAACAAGGGATCATTCCCTCTATAGGCACATAGGAGCAGCCTTCTGTTTGCAGACCCTGCTCCTCATGGGGGACTTCACCCCACTATCTGCTGGAGAGGCACAGCAAGACATAAGCGATGTAGGAGGCTCCTATGGTCCTTTAATAACTTCCTCTGAGTGACAGAGGAGCCAACTAGGAGAGGTGCTTTGCCAGTCCTCCTACTCGCCAACAATTGGGTTGTTGGGGATTTGAAGGTCAAAGGCAGCCTTGGCTACGGTGAACATGAGATGGATCCTGAGGGCAGGGAGGAGGGCTCACAACCCTGGACTGGAGGATCAGCTATATGCATGTTGGATTTATGGAGCCGTACAATTTGTCTTGCTGTGTGGAAAGAATTATGCTTACAGATAGCATACAGCAGGCAGCACAGTAACATGTGCTCGCAAAACCAGACCCTTTTTTCTTTGAAATGTAATTTTTCTTGAAGTGATGGAGCTAACACAGGGACTATGGCACACTCATTTCTCATATCTCTGTCTACATTTAATCTGGATTTAACACAGGGAATTGTGTTGATTTTGACCATTTTTGTCCTTAAATAGCAAGAGTTTGAGAGAAGTATGCACAACCCCAGTGATTGCTGGTATTAAAAGTGTATGTACAGGCACACTTCTAGTGGAATAAACCCTCATGCTATTATCTCAAATAATCATGTCTACTGGAGAATGAAGTAGAGTTTGTTTGTTGATGGTTTTCTTCCTTTTTTCTGAACTTAAGACACTCATTCTGTGGTATTTGCAGCATTCTCTTCTATCTCTCGTCTGTCTGTTTTCTGAATTGAGTTTCTAAGAAAAGCTTGCTTTTTCTGTGTGGCCTGTTACATACTTCCATTAGTTACTATATTGCCTAAATTAGGGACAGTGACATTGGTCTCAGCTGGAATATTATCTTTTTTCAATAAGCAGTGTATAGTTTAAACTGGACAGAGGGAGTATTGCAGGAAGAAAATTGAGATATATTGATTCATGCAATACTAATATGTATTTTCTGTAGGTGTATTCCATGGAGCCTAACCAGCCTCAGTTCACATTACTGACTTTTGACGATTTAGTTGCATCTGGTATTCCAGTCGCACCTGAGGATTCTGCATATTGGGATAATTTTTGTTCCAAGCAGGAGAGTCCAGTGAAACAGCATTCACTTTCAAGACAAGACTGCTTATAAGAAGAAAATTGTCAGAGTTATCATGCTGTTACTCTACATAATTCAGAGTGTGGGAATAAGTGCACATGTGTAAATTAAACATGTTTTTCCTGATTTAAGCTGACAGTCTGATTTTTCACTGTTTTAAAATTTACATTCTTTATCAATATCTTAAGGAAGATGCATGTTTCCTTGCTGAAGGAATTCTCAGTGAATAGTCTAAGCTGGCCACATACTTTTCTGCTTCTCCATGTTTGTAGTTCTTACACTGCAGTAGTTGCCCATGCAAGGAAGAGGGAGCAGAGCTACAATAATGTTGTTGATTAGTCAACAAGTGTTTAACATATAAAAATGTGTTTCTATACTTCTGTCCTGGGTTCATCAGTAGCAGTCATTTTTTCTCCTTCTTAGTAGCTGGTGCAGTGCTGTGTTATGCTGAAGTGTAAATTATGGTACTGTCTTTTTCTCACATCTGAAGACAATATTTTATTGTCTTACAGTGAATTAAAATTTCTGGAGAAGAGAGGTAGATCTTGAGTGCATCTTCTGAATATTTTGTACTCTTTTTCAAAACAAATCCTATTTTGTACCATTACCTCCCAGTTTTCTTTCTAAAAGTCATAGATACAATATGGTCCATCTAAATGAATGTACTGAACAGAATGAGTCATACCAAATGTAAAGATTTTCACAACTAAAGCCAGTTCTTTTCTGTCCTACAGTTAAGCATAGATCTTCAGTGAATCTGAGTTTGTGTACAAATTGGCTGCAGTCTCTTTTCTGACTAAAGAAGAATCTACTTGTAGTGTAACCATTGGAGCCATGCCTTATTACAAAGATAAATAAAAGGTTTAGAGGGAGAAAGAAACAAGCTTTATAATATTATACAAGCGTGTGGATTTTTGCTGTAGATAATTCAGATATGCTGTTAAATTTTACTACTTCTATCAGCTCTTCTTTTTTCCAGTTCAATGACAACATCATTTTCCATTTTTATGACACCCTCATCTGGCATGCTAATCATAATTTTTGATGTTTGGCTTTTTTCCTCCAAAACTACAAATCAGTGAAACAGTGACTTTCCTCTCCAGACTCCACAGGGGTCAAATTTTGAAGTGAACAGAAATACGGAATAATTTTAATACAAATTTTAAGTCAAATATTGTAGACTGGTTTTTTTTTGGTTGTGGTTTGTTATTTGTTGGTTTGTTTTTAATTAAATACAACTTGCAATAAATAAATGGCACTCTGGAGGTGGGAAAATGCTAGTCAGTGGGTATGTAATGGTGTAATTTACTGGGGCAGGATATTTTAAACTGAGTCATTGACTGTCTAACTCTGTTCTACCCGAAGCGTACTGTAATCCCAAATGGGCAGGTGCATGATGGTGTTTAAGAGCTGAGATAACTAGAAGTGTTCCCATGCTGAAAAAAAGAAAGGAAGGATATGTTCTGCCACAGCTTTTGGAAGTCTGCAGAATAAGGAGGCATATTCAGAGTAGAAGGGCCTGGAAAGTACAGGACTGTTAATTGATCAAGTATATGCCAATCCTCAGCAGTCACTGAGGGCCCCATCAATTGCATCTGTACCAGCCAGCTTAAATTTAAAACTTTTTTGTTGGGATAATGAAATTAACAGCAAATATGGGGTGAGAAAAATAGAGATTTTTCAGATCTAGATTTCTGGGGATAAAGGAATTAGTTTCGTATTAGAGATGACTTATTTTTGCGTGGTGGCAGTGTCTCAAAACAGAATTTTTCTCTCACTGGAAAGAGTTTAAAAAATAGTCATGGAATTATAACACTGGGTTTGGTTTGCATGTAAGTAAAGGACAAAACATTTTTGTTAAATTAGAAAATTATACTTGGTTTGCTTCCAGCAATATGATAATTTTCAGGGCTAGATCTAATTAGGTTACATAACCAAAGGAGTTTGTTTTGGTTACCTTTCCATGAAATAAAATCATAGTTTCTAACGGCCCAGGCAATCATCTAGAAGACTGCAGTTCCTCACATCATGATTTTTTTCTTAAGTAGCAATTTTTAATCTTAATTAGGTAGCAGCAGGGCTAGGAGGTGGTAATACAGGGTGAAGAACCACTTGAGTCAGGTTCTTCAGTGTCACTGCAAAAGGACAGGAGTTTTACACTTGCTTTTACCACCATGGGAGAGAGCACCTGTAGTTGTGCTAAAAGCATGCTGCTGAAAGGCCAGCAGGACACTCTGACTCTTTATGAATGTCAATGATCCTTCTTAAAGTCACCAGAATATTTTTCTGGGCATCTGTGTAGTGTGGAGGCACGTAGTAAAATAAATGCTGCTAGTGCAGCAGATAAATTCAGGTAATCTTACTAGAATTTCATTTTCAAATCAGTTTGAAGACTTGAATCAATTCTAGGATTTTTTCACTTTTTTATTATTATTTCATCATCACACATTCCCTTATATAAAAAATTGAGCCCTGTATCCACACATGGTCATAAAACTGCCTTCCTTGCATTCCCTCAGAATACAGTCCTAAGGTCCATGGAGTACCTCTGCCATTTTCAGCAATACTGGTCCAGCAGGGCTGCAGCTTCCCTCTTTAGTTCAAGTTGTTGGCCTGGTGCAAACGAGCTCATCTCTCGTCACTCTTCTATCTGCAAGAAATTTCCCAGTTATGTCTAGAAGCCCTCTGGCCTTCAGGTTCCTTTTCCAGAGCCCGATTTCTTTATCTGTTTTGTTTTTTGTATGCTGCCCTAGACATGGCCGTGCCATGAACCTGGGTCCTAGAGGATAAGTGTTCAAGGTAAATTTGCATTTGTGTGACAAAAAACTGGTACCATTTGATGTGAAAATCTGTAACTTTGAGAATTGGATTGTGTGAATTCACTCAGCCTTTCACAAAGTATATATGATATATATATTTAATATGCAAGATGTATATTGTTACTATATTATGGGATCAAATGCACTGATGATCAAATGGACTCAGACAAGAAATAGTAGAGTAACAGCAGAAGCAGTGTAAATGAGGTTGTAATTTATATGTTCTTGGAAATATTCAGGCAACAACTTACCTCTAAACAATCATCTTTACCCAAGATATTGCAATAAATTCATGATTTGCAAAGAAGATCAGGATAGGAAGGCAAAGATAGCTAGCTATTCAAGTGAGCAGAGACTGTCTCTTTGTCAGAGCTTTACAAGATCATAGTGCTGCATTCTACAAAGAAAAGTGGTTCATGGGCAGAACTGATAAAACCAAGTCTAAAAAGGTAATTCAGACTTCCCTCCTTAACTGCTGCCCAGTTCTGCAAGTGGCTGGACATGCTAATTTGCACATCATGTTCCTCCAGGATATGGGTACTTTGGATTGCTGTACATTGCACAGAAGATGTAAGCATGGAAATAAATTCTGAATTATTCTCAAGTGTGCCAACATTTTAAAACTTTTTTTCAAAAAGTCACTTTTTGTACTGTGGTATTTTCTTGTCCTGTGTATACAGGTTTTTTTATGGCCAGATACTGTGTCTAACTTCTATTTCTGTTAAGATTGAGTTTAATTTCTTTATTGGAATTAAAAGTGGGTTATTTTGTGTTTGTGTTCTGATTTCGTATTGTCTATTTATGGTTCTTTCTTGGCTAATTTTTAATCTCACTGTTATCTAGATCCAGACGTAAGTGGGATTTCTGAAGCACCTGTCTAACACTTTGTGGTTATTTTTGAAACAGTTTATGGGAACCCAAGACTGTATACTCTTACTGACATCCTTCGGATGAGTTGTGAAACAAAGGGCTGGACCAGTTGTCCACGCTCTGGTATTCGTACAAGATTAGGTGTGTTCAAGTCTTTCTATCCAGACAAAGACACTCCCTTGTTTCTTCCTGTAATTTCAATTTAGCAATGTGCAGCTTCCTTTCTTGACGTAACTATGACATAATATTGGTGTATAATCTGTGTTAATCACTCATCACTTGATCTAAATTGCAATAGTGTGGGGTTTAATACTTGCGGGAAGATAGAACTTTCTCAAATGCAAGGTAACACTGTTGCACAGTGTTACTTAAACATGCAAGGAAATTTCTGACAAGTTTTTTCTTGGAACTATGTTTTAGAACACAAATTTCATGTTGTAGGAGTTTGTTCACACAGGAAAAGGTTGCATGTGGAAGCAAAGGAAAACAAAAGATTCATTTTCTATTTCCCATCAGCGAGAGATGTCCAGCAGCTTCCCAGGGAGTTTTTGGTTGCTCTAAAAGACAAATTAAATAACAAATGCCCTCCCACCTCCCTCCTTTCTCTTAGCTTTTAGCAGGTGTCATACTGTGTAGAATATCCCTTTGGTCAGTTTGGGTCAGCTGTCCTGCCTGCATCCCCTCCCAAGATCTCACCCACCCCCAGCCTGCTGGTGTTGGGGAATGCTGGAGGGACAGCCTTGATGCTGTGCGAGCACTGCTCAGCAGTAGCCAAAGCACTGGTGTGGTACCAACACCTTGTAGCTACCAGTACAAAGCACAGTGCTATGAGGGCTTCTGTGGGGAAGGAAAAATTAACTCCATCTCAGTCAGACCCAATACAGAAACAGAATAATGTTTGAGAGAAAGATCAGTGCTTTATGCAAGCACATGCCTATACTGATTTACTTCTGTGATACATGATCTTCCATATAATGCCCAGGAAGAGACATCAATATGGAAAGGGAAGATAAAGCAGTAACCATTCTTACCACCCTTCATGTAGCATTTAGAAATGCACTGGAAACTACAGCAGCTGTGTCAATTAAAACTCTCTTAATTGGCCTGAATGCCAAGGCATAAAGGGAATCTGAGAGTTACCTAAAGAAGAATATGCATTTGTCTATCTTTTCTGCATGTTTATTAAATAAGTATCATAGAAATAGTATTTAATATTTTTTTCACAGATCTCCACCTCCATTAATTGTAAATACAAAACCTTTTCTCTTTTCAAATTTTGATTTTTGACAATTTCTTTGTCCTTTGTAGGATTTTAATGTTCATTAACATGAAAAGAAAATGCACTGGGTATTATCCATCTTCTTTGATGCCACTCTTATGAACACACTGGAGCTACATAAGGAATCGTTTTGTCTCCTTCTATCTTCTTCAAAATACATGTAACACTCTATTCTACTCATTCTATTCTATTCTGTTCTGCTCTATAAAGCTCAGAGGAAAACTCTTTGTTGTATTCTCAAATGTGAAAACAAGAGGTTGTGCCATGCAGAGAAATCTCCAAGTGATTCTGTCAGATATTTGAG
>JAVHNF010068225.1:24593-37546 GCA_034783455.1 Micropsitta finschii | reverse complement strand
GGGCAGTAACGGAGCCCGCAGCTCCGCACTGCGAGGCAGCCCGGGCCCCACCGCGCACCTCCACCTGCTCCCAGTCCGGCCCCGGCGGGCAGCGCGGCCCGCGGCTGCCCCCTGCCGGCGCGGCGCTGCACGGCTGGCTGCTGTGGACCCGCGGCAGCCGCCCACCGCAGCCCGCCCTCGGGGTAGGCGGGCGGGCCGTGCCCGCAGGTGCGGCCTGCAGCAGCTGTGAGGCCTCAGTAGCCGGGCGCCCAGCCGGGAGAGTGACCACGATCAGCGGGGCGCTGCTCGGAGACCCCGCAGAGGCAGAATGAAAGGTGCCCCAGCGCAGTCCTGACTGCACCTCCCTGCCTTCAAACACAGCTGAACCGAGAGGAAACAAGGTGGAACCCAGCTGGCCTAGACAGACCATGGGACGGTTTGGGTTGGAAGGGACAGTGAGGCTCATGGAGTTCCAACCCCCTGCCACGGGCAGGGACACCTCCCACTACATCAGGTTGCTCAAAGCGCCATCCTTGACCGCTTCCAGATCTCCCTCCTCTGCGCCCAGTGCCCCAGTCCAGGCTCTTTGCTATTGCCAGTAATAAAAATTAGACTTCTGCTCCCATTTTTCAGCCATGACTTACTACTGGGATAGGACTAAAAACTGCACCTATGCTTTAAGGTAGAGAGCTCTAGCCCATATGATGAGAACAACCCACAGAAGACTAGAAAGTAGATCAAATCCTGTTCTCCAAACGATCACCTTTCAGGGGCTCCAAACAGAAAAGGTTTTGCACAGTCACTTCTGCATCCCTGGGAAGGGCTGCTCTTGGTGCCTTCAAATCTCAGTCCCAGATCTGTTCCATATGGCAGTCTCTTACTCTGCACCCCAGCTTCAGGCTGCCTGTGTCTCCTCCACCCCACAGCTCCCAGCTAGCCTCTGGTCCCTGGAATGGGCTCTCCTTGGCCACGGCTCTTTTAGCTGTATTTAAAGATATGTACATTTCCAGTAAGTGCGCCCAAAACCTCTCATTACTTATGTTTGTCAGGAGCAATGGCTGCATGCTAGAGTTGAAAGAGGACTAGATGTCGCTCCTGTACAGGTGGACAGAGGTTTCACTAGCCCACTACATGCCAGTGCAACCACTATAATGGAAGAGGAGTGACGGGTACATGGGTCTTACTGACAGCTCACTAGATCAGAGGCAGGGAAGGTCATGGTGCCCCTTAGCATCCAGTTTCCACCCCCTTTTGCCTGTTTGTTCTGCAAGTGAGGGCATTTCTTCACTCATGGCCACAAGGCAGGAAGAGGAAAAGCCGGTAAAAAGAGCCCATATGGCACCATAGCAGGAATGCAAGAGGCAGAACCTAGAACCACCTTTGCTCTCCAGGCTCATTTCTAGCTATCTCTAAACTACCTCACTCAGCAAGCGTCCAAGAACACCTCCTGGCCCTGGCCCCATGCTGTACCCATCTTGCCAGCAAGCGCAGCTGTGGCTTGGCTGCCATTCCCTGCAGCCTGCAAGGAGCCCACCTGCCTTATCATGTGCCTCCCAGCAGCACCAGCAATTAGCACATGCAGGAGAGGACCTGGGCAGACACGCTGCACCCCTCCTAATTGACTCAAGGAAGAGGAACACTTGAACTTGCTCCAAAAGGAAGCACAAGCTCCAGCTTCCCCACATTCATTTACCCGCTGAGCTTGCCCAAACCTGCAAGTAGGCATCAGCTTGCAGACAGACAGATTAGAGGAAGCAGTTAGGCCAGCACAAAGCAGCTGGAGGTGTTGACCCTTTTGGCAGTTTGGATGCAGACCTTGGGCTCAGCTTAAACATGTCTTTCTTCTCATCTCATGGAAGGACTGGCCCTTCTCAGTCATTATTTTCTTCAGCATGACTCATTCCAACTACAAGTCCATTGTATCCTTCAACACTGCCTAACCAGGCCCTACAAAACGCACTAGGGAGAACTCCATCTGAGCACCTATACCCCTTCCATACAGGCAATTCCTGAGAAGCAGACAATCACATACCACATTTTGTTTTAACCACACAATGAATTTACTAGTATTTTTCTAGAATGTCATACATCATAAGCTTTGCTCTAAGTTAGACAGTTAAGACCAGTACAGAGAGCAATAATCTGTTGAGAACAATCTGCCCCTCAGGTGACAATGGCATCGAGATATACTACGTAATTCAGTGACACATACTGGAGAGCTATGGTGGCAAAGCACTGAGAGCACACAAACAAAAACTGAATCAAGAGCTAGCTTCCCAAGCACGCAGACTGAGCAGGCTGCCTGACAGCCATCAGAAGTGTTACATGCAGAGCAGTGAGTTTTAAGTGCTTCCTAGTGAGTTACCAGGAGGGACTAAGTGTTTTCAAAATGCATGGTAATATGAACGAACAACCAAGAGCTTCACTTTTCAAGCCTCTCTGTGGCAGTTTTAGGTTAAGAGTTCTTACATAGCACAAAGTTTGCTCAGCAATAAATGCAAACAATGCCACAGAACAATAACAACTGCAGGTGCAAAGGAGGAAATGCTAGAGGCATGACAGTGCTTCAACTTTTATTTTTCTCAAAAACACAAAAAGAATTAAAACAGTTCTAAAAGCCACAAAGCTTTATAATACTTCACAATACATATATACCAATTGTGTTTCCCACTTAGACTAATCAGCAGGGAGGTCTTGTATTCAGGCCTTTATGTCTGTGGGTGCATTAAGCCATTTCATTTACTTCAGGTACAGAACAAGTGACAGGAGCAATGTATAGTAGGCTCATTCCAATTTGGTTCAGGGACAGGAAGTTCTCCTGAGAGGGATGCTCTGCTGTTGACTGAAAGCCATGTTCAACAGATACTGCTCACATCGTCTACAGATGTCTACAGTCATCCAGTCTGCCACAGGCCCTGTATAACAGCACAGAGGCCGTGCTAGGCAACAGGGTTCCAAAGTAACAGGTACACTGGAGTGGGAGAGGGGAAAAAGAAAAGCAGGAAAGCTGGCACAGTTTTTTGTTGCGGGACATAGCACTCTTCCACCCTTCCCCCTCTCTGTGGTCCAACACTGCCAAGTGATTTAGCTAGACGCACGAGTTCAACAGAGCAGCCAGCTTCACTTAGGAAGGCTACTAAGCACCAGAACAGGTTAATTTACTGACACCTTCTCTCTCTTGACAGTATGCCAGCCAAAGGGCTGAGGGCTAATGGGTATCTGGTCGATGCAAGGTTATGGCCACATCCTTATCCTGTATGTTTGAGTTTGTTGGGGTTTTTTTGCCATCCTGAAGTATGGCAGTAATGTAGTCACTCAGACCTCTTCTGCAGCACCTGCATTATAAGACAGACCAAACCACCACCCCACATAACTAACTTCAGTAGTGAACACTACCTTTGATTTTTGGCAACTGAAGTACAAGCCTTTGAACCAGAGACTGCTATGACTTTGACCCATTAAAGAATGTGTTCAGAGAGAAAAGATGCCTGTTCCCCCAGTACAACATATAACTGATTTGGAAACATAAGAGATAATACATGTTTCCAGTCCCTAGATATTGCACTTATACCCACAAGATTTTTCTTTTCCACCCAGAACTGTCAAAAGCTCTTTTTGACATACCTCCCTTTCTGGGGACAAAAAGGAAAGGGTGTCTGTATGTATCTGGAGGGACTGAGAAGCCATCTGTGGCATTACTCTTCAGGCACTTGCAGCTGAGACCATTAGCACACTAAGTAGAAGAGGGCTACTCTTGGGTTGTAGTGACAGACCTCTGGCTGCAGGGGATAGAGTATAATAGGGTCTGTAAACTCTCATACAAATGAAGCTGTCACAAGGAACCTTCTATGTCTGGACTAATATGGACACTTCTGAACCCATGTCAGAAGCCTGTTAGCTTAAAGCAAAATGGATTTCACCTACACATCCTTCACTTTGGTCATCCAAAATTCATACTTCCAGAATACAGTAGACTACTTAGATGAGTGGCTAAACCAGTCATTCAGCATAACATTCAGCTGACCAGCACAATACTACATACTGCTGTAAGCATGTTGGTAGACTTGCATATACAGGCAACATCTTCTATGGCAAACCAGAACATCCCTGTCCTAGCTTACCCAAAATACTCCCAGTGCTCTATTTTATGCAGCAGCTCTAAGCTCTTCTGCTCTTGAGTAGCTGGGTCCTCCTCTTTGGAGAGTTTCAGAAGTTTCAGAAAGTGAAGTGGGAGATGTACACATGTTCTGAAGGGCATGGACATCTGGAATCACAACACAAGTCACCTCAGTTCTCAGGGAAAACATATGCTCCTCCTTAGCAGGAAAATTCACATGGCATGCAGTTGATTTATTGGTGCACTTAGAAGATAGACATTAACGCAGTGAACTTTCTGACCCTTGTATAAATAGCGCACAGAGTAATCCCAACCACTTTACACAGGATGAAAGAAAAAGGAACCAGAGCTGTGTTAGCCAAATATGGCAAGATACGTCTGTGGCATGCTGGCTGCTTTTGCACCTTGTAGTATTCCCTCTCCTTTATTCTCAGAAACAAGCTAGAGTGCACACCTGAAGTATGAGTGGGATGACAGAAAGCTTCTTATGACTAGGTGCAGGAAAAACCTTATGACGAGGTGCAGGAAAAACAGAAAATGTAGAACATCCTTATGCTGTTGTAAAGACTAGACTTACCTTGATGCAGCAGTCACAGCAGACAACGCTAAGAGAAAAAAAGTTCTCAGCATTATCATTTGAGCAAAGCTCCATGAAGATACCAATATTGCAGCTAAGGGTGACTCTCCCAGGGAAGTCCTAATCTGTGACTGTGGCACAATCACTTGATGGCAAAGTAAGCAAGCTTAGAGCTATTCAGTTTGCCAACCCTCCTATTTATCCTAATTAAAATAATCTGAAATTATGTACAAATGCAGATCTGAAATGAAGCATACAGTTTGAAAGCTTTAACTGCAAACACCCACTACTTTTCATCCAGCACTACCACCAGCTAGTTACTCAGTTTCCAATGGTTGTGTACTTGTTGCTTTTAATCAATTCAGTGCTTCAAATGAATTTAAGATGAGCCTTAATGAGCCTGAAGTTCCTCTTTTGCCCTCCCATGAACAAAACCCCTCAGACAAATAAGTGGATACAAGTGGGTCCAACTCCTTTCCCAGTCACAGGGTCTGAAGCTCACTTTTTCAGTGCTCACCAGAATATTCTGGTATACAGTCTCTCCCAGAACCTGCTCAAGCCCCTGACAGAAGTTAAATCCAGGCTTTAGAGCAGAATGCAGAGCATGATCTCAGAGAAATTTAATCTAATACATGTACAATATGCTAGCTTAATACTAAGAGTTAAAATTGAGATACCACTTCGAAGGCAAGTTTTGCCACATCCTCTGCAGCTGTAGACACTTCAGCCTGGCTTGTGCATTAAGACAAAACTGAAGGGCTCAGCAACCTGCTCCTATCCAGTGCTGCAACTGTCAGAATACAGAGTATTTTTCAGCACTGTTTCTTTACTCTTTTCTCCCTCCTTATTCAGTCCTTTTCTACCAGCTCACCTGCTGCAGAGGTAACAGCTGTAAGGCCACTTAAGGAACATCTGCTTATGGCAGCTGAAACAGATCTGTGGAAAGAAAAGTTACTTGTGAATGCAAATGGTAAATATCTTTATACCAACAGTATCCTCTGCTTGCCAAAGAGCAAGCATATAAACCAACCTTCTAAAGGCTTTAGATTCATGTACAATAACAGAGATCCAATAAAGGACAGCAAAGACACAAGAACTATAAAAGCTAAAAAGGCAAAAAAGGTCTTACTTGTAGGCCAGTGTTTTTATGATGCAGAGGTTTGGGGCAGCTGCCAGACAACAGGAGTGTTAAAAAAGCACTCTTGAGCAAACAATAGCTGTATTGTGCAAGAGTGTAACAGTAGCTAGTTAAGACAGAGAAGAGAGACATTCTTTGAGGTAGACTGCAGCAGACCCAAAGAGATTAAGTTAGGGCAAATTTCAATCGAATCCTGAAGCAAAAAATGAGTCATAAGGAAGCTGATGAGTCACTTGAACTTTATAAAAAAGAATACATTCATACACAGCTGGCAGTCAGAAGTGATATTATCTTGAGAAGCAGAGCCTGAGAAAGCTAAAAAAACTTCAGCAGCAACAACAAAGAGAATAAGAGAGCCATTTTAGAATAGGCAGGCAGCAGGCAAGTTAAAGCAGGGTTAGTAAGTCCTAGGCAAGAAGAACACAAGGATTCAGTCTCAGGAACATCAGACAGATTGTGGCAGTGGCACAGCTCTGGTAGTAGAACCCTTTGGCTCTGCCTGTATTGCTAAGTGAAGGCAAGAAGCTGACCCCAAAGCCAAGTAGCACAGACTTCCTCACATCTGTGGTGCAAAGGGCTTGTACTCACAACATCTGTTATAGCAGGACTGGTTACAACACCCCATCTAAAGGGACTCAGTGAATAAGCCAGCAGTTGAGCAGAGTGGATAGGCAACAGGACTGTGCTGAAGGTCACCCTGTCCCTCTCATCTCACTGACCTCTGCCTTCACTCAGCAATTCAGCTGCCTTCACCGTCGGCACAACTCAGGTGTGGGAGCCTGAGTTAAGAGCCTTTGTCTGTTTAGCAGTACCAAACCCCAGCTAGTTACTTTGTTGACTGCAGAGCTGGCCAACAGACTTGGCAGTCTGCTCTCCTAGCATGGAAATAATAAGTACAAGAAATATCAAGCAAAGGCTGGGTTACTTTCTACACAACTCACACAGCTTAAGCTTGATTACAAGCCATTACCACACAATGTATTAAAAGATTTTTACAGCCTAGGGCCAAACATGGATCAGCTGTATGAGCAGGATATATTGAGACAGAGCAGCTCAGAGTTCAGCACTAAAGGCCATGAAGCCAACCAGCTTTTGAAAAGGCAAGGACAGCACGAAGAGAAAAAGAAGAAACATACCTTCGCTCTTGGAAAGACATCATCACTACCTCCTTGGAAGAAGCCTTGCCCTTCCAGCACCATCATTGCATATCTGGTTCCAATCAGCTCAGCAATGGTAGGCGTTGGCCATTTTGTAGGAAAGGCACAGTCCTATCAAAGAGACAGAAGTTAAGCATTCAGAGAAAACTGAAGGAAGTAGATACCTGAGGAGCTCACACTCAAAACTCAGTCCCAAAAGGCTCAGAAGCATTCGTCCCCAAAACTCAGCTTTGCCAGCAATGAGGAACATCAGTTGACTCTTTGACAATACTAGCAAAGGGACTACTACAGGGGTTTTAGTGGTTGCTACAGTTTTTGAGCAGCTTCCTGACACCTCATTAGGTAAGCAGGTTACTCAGTCCCCACAGTAGTTAATACCATGTCCAGAGCCAGCCTTCAGGGAATTTTACCCTTTGGTACAAATCACAGCCCAGATGGTCTCCTCGCCCCTCTTTGGTACAGGATCCCTTTCCGCAGCATAACATTCTCTTGCCTTCTCTTTCCCAAGACTCACTGGCCCCACACCAATGGCAGCTATGGTCTGGTGATTAACCAGGAGAGACAACACTGCTTTTATCTCCAGGTGGGGAGCCAAGCCCACCTGCATCTCTCACTCCACTACTGAATGAAGAGGTCACACAGAGTTACGGCCAGTTTAGAGACTTGCCAGGGTGGTGCAGGCAGCGATGCAGAAGGAAAGGAGGCAAGGTCACAGCACACTTTGCCAGGTGAGGCCATGATTCAGAAGACTGCACAGGTGCACACAAAACACATTGTTGCTCCCGCAATAGTCATTCAAGGCCTGATAACTTCAGTACCACATATATTTAAAAGTTTGTGTCTGTATCAGAATCTAAAATGAATAAGGGGAGATGGAAAAACCATAAACAGCCCCACTGTCAACTACAGTCTGCTTGAGGAAGCCTTGACAGACACTTTCAAGTAATGCAGTGGTATTTTTCCCTTCTTGTACAAGGAGCAACTCTGTTTCCTATCACGCAAACTGGGAAGTCTCCACAAAGACACTAGAGCATCCAGTCTTCAATTAAGCATCTCCAAGGAGAGAATACTGTATCAGCTTAATATCAGTATACAATATGGTGCAAGATAAAACCACAAAACATGCTTACTGCCTGCACAGAGATCAAGGTGCAAGATCTGGTCATTACCAGATGTATCAGACCAGGCATGCTAGCTGATATGCTGGACTTACAAGTTTCTTGCTTTGAAGGCCTCTCTCTACAGATTTGGACCTTCCTGCGTAAGGACGCAGCCACATTTGGCCAGCATTCAGAAAGCCATTAGGTTTAATGTCTCCTAGTGTGGGTGCACTCGCAGGAGGACATGTGCAACTTGCAGCAAGACCTGGAGAGGAAGAGAGTTTGAGGGTATAGAAAACCAGCAGGCAGTTTCTAAGTATTCACCCCAAAAGCTAAATGCTTAAGAGCATTACACTGCCTTCTTAAGGTGGCAAGGCTTACATTTCTCTCCCTCAACACCCATTAGCTCAGATAACAAAAAGCAGAGGTTACAGTAATTACGCTTGTCAGTAGGCAGTGGCAAGGTTTCATTAGCACTATTTAGTTTAATAGTATCAAGTGGTGTACTTTCTACTTGAACATTCAAAACACCCATTTAGCTTCTACTGTGGATTCCAGTTAGGCCTTTGAGACATGCTATCGTTTTGAAGCTGCAGGAGCTATACAAGCTTCAGTCAACTGCAGAGCAATGGTTTTCTAAGGGCACCTCCCCAAAAGCATTACTTAGCATTGGAGCTTCTGTTAAAGTGTTTTCAGGTGATCAAAGGGTACAATAAGCCCAACCTAAGGCTTTGGGAACACAGCAGGCCACTGACACCTGGTCTAAATGTGCAGCTAGAAGTACACTGACCTGCACTGTTGCTGGATACTACTGCTGACCTAGTTGAGGCAAGCCAGGAGCTGGAGGACCGCGTCAGAGTGGTTTCCTGTAGGCCAGAGGACAGGACAATCTTATGCTACATACAAAAGATACTAAGTCCACTTCCTCAGAAGTGCTGCTGCCAAACAAAATCCATGATATCCAGGACTGACCAGAAATGTTCAAGGCTCAGTCAAAAGTGGAGTGGAAAAATAAATCAGTGTGGTATATTTAGCAAGTCTATATTCCAAGAGGTAACAGCAAGTTAATTCCCCCTCTGGAAGCTCCAGCCAAGCTAGTGAAATTTCAAATTCATCTGTTTTCTCTCTCACCCAAGTTCAATCCAGATACTAGTCACAAAGTTTCATCTGTTCAGGAACCAACTTCACAAAATCCTCCCTATACAATTGTGAGTACACTGGACCATTTTCTTGACTCCAGCTCACACGCAGCAATGCTAGAGAACAGTTCAAGAGACTGTGCCCCACTAACCCAACTCAAATCCAAAGCTGTATCTCAGCAGCACTGTTTATAGCTTCTCTAGAAAAGCAGAAGTTACATTCTAGTCTCCATACGAAGGTCCTTCTAGTTTATCAGTAATACATCAGGCCACAGGGTTCTCAGATGTGGAGCATTCCTACAAATAGCACAGACTTGTGCAAATATAGCTAGGATTCTTAATTCATATCTGTTTCCCTCACTTAAGCAACTTGCATTTCAGGCAGGAGTGTTCATAGAAAACAGATTCCTGTTTGTATGCCAGTGCATCTGTGCTAGACATGATGTGTTAGAGCTTAAGTTCTGTTCCACAGAATTTCTGAATATGCTCAGACTGGATCCCAGAACTAGGCAGCCAAGCTTTTCATGATCAAGCCAGGAGTTAAAGAACCCAAAGACTATGTATCCTAGTTTATTGAAGAATGGTGCTCCCAAAATTTTTCCACAGGCATCGGAATTCACCAGAAGTTGCTTCCTGGAAAAAAAAATCATTAGGCTTTCCTTCCACAAGCTCACATACCACATAAAATGCAAACATATCAATACATCTAGCATCAAATGCCTCACTGTGAGCAAAGACAGGGAATAGTTTTGACCCATATTGGCCAAACTCCTATGAACATTAAAACTTCTGCAGGATCTAGTTTTAAGAGACAGGACCAGGCCTTGGCTCTGTAGACTGCCACAGAAAGAAGTGTTTAAATATGGCATGAGCTTCTGTAGCAGGAAGGACTGCAGGGAACCTAATAATACCACATTCCTTCACTTTGGAGAGACAAGATTGCCCACACTGGGATTTGAACCTGATGTCCCAAGCTATGTATGTGTGCAGATCTAGCGCCTCTCCAGAATCCTTTCACTTAAAGCCTTACCTGAACTCCTGGTCCCAGCTGCTGTCTTGCAGTGCTGACAATTTTAAACCCTGTACTATCATCTTGGAGAGTCTGGAAACTATTGCTTGGAGATTTCAAGGCAGTGTTTGGTGTCACAAGCATTTCTGCATGGGAGAGTGGAACAAAAAAAACCCCATACACACAGACAAGATAAAGATACTGTGCTGTGACAAAATAACAAATTTGATATCCACACATCAGAATTTGGTATTTGGCTAGACTTTGTCATGCTAGTAACAATCTTTTAGCTTTAGGTAATGGTCAAAAGCTTGTTCTTTCACTTAGTGGACAGATAAATTTGAACTTCCATTTAATAAAGGGTAAGTTGAAACATCTTTTGAGACTTAATAAGCCACAAACAGATTTTCTAGAAAGAACCATTCTTATGCCATACCACCTCTATCACACAAAATTTGCATCCCCCCTTCCCTTGCATTATACATGCTATGTAAAAGATGAGTGGTCTTTCATTCCAAAAGCCATCTATTACTTTTAGTTAACACTGACTTTACTTGCATGCTTGATAGGTCACTTTGTAGCAGGTACCTTTGGGCCTGCTCCCATTTTCCCTTGCTGCTGCTGATTGAAGCTTCTGCGGTTGTTTTACTTCTGCCATGAGCTTTTCATGCCAGTTGGACTCCTGTGGCATGTGCTCTTTCAGCTTCCTCTCCAGTACCTAGGAGCAAAGCATACAAGAAGAAAAAGTCAAGAGCAAAGTGGCGACAGAACTATTTCTTCAGCAATGGCACTGTTTTAACAAGTATCTCTCACTCACTGGGCCCTGCACACAAGAGAAATTCTAGATAATGCATACTAGAATACTTCAGCAACTCTCAAATTTGAAACTGAGAGCTCCAGGAGTACTTTCAGGACCACAGAATGTTCCAAATGGAAGAAACAGTGGAGGAATTAGGGAGACTGATCATCTTTCTTTTATGCAGATGTCATTTCCCATTTTCCTAACCACGTATTTTGGCAGTAGGGTGTGCCCAAAAGTGAAGTATGATTAACATACCCTCCTCCCAAACCAGTAACTCTATATTCCTAGAAGTTGTCCTGTCAACTGCAGAATCATCTTGTTCTGCTATCACTAGATGCAGCACCAGGTCACCTACAGGTTTCAGATGAGGCTTGGAGACAGCTACATCAGCTTTGGGGGTCCTGTGTTTCTGCTCGATCACCTGAAAGAACAGAAATTATGCTTAAACAACAGCTCTTTCTCTGCTCCTGATACACACTCCCATTCAGTGGCACAGTGAATGACTCAAATCAGGATTTGGGAATGGGGAGGTGGGAAAGCCATAACAAAACTGAGTTGGGAAGTGAAGAATTATGAGATTAACTTACATGCGCTTTGGTAGAGACAGATTTACGAGGCTTGCACAAGAAGCATACAGCCTTTTAGCTTGTGAACCGATTTGAAAATCCACTAAATAATATTGTACTCAAATTTTAATATCAGGAATGATCCTGACAAGCAGGATCACATTCAGCAACAACTCAACTCCAGGGAGGAGAGTAACTGAATAGGTTAACAAGACTGTAACAGGAACGGTAGAAGCAGGCAGCTGTATGCATAAGCTACATATATAATGTAGCTTATGCAAACAGCTACACATACATGCATAAGCTGTATATATAAGCTATATGTATGCCAGAGACTGGCTTACAGTCCTACATAAACTAGGAACAACAGCAAGACAGAACTGCACAGTAGGTATTCACAGGAGGCAGACTGTCTCCACCATCAAGCCCTGTGCTCGCTGCATAGGAGAGAGCTGACAGAAGTGAAGTTGCACATGCATGTCTTTAGCTGCCCCATTTCACTTATTCTTACTTTGAGGCTATGCCATTTACTTTCCCTGTGTGTACATACAGCTTCCGAACAGGTGGGAGTGCAGGTAGAACAACACTACAGCTTTCCACAATAGCTGTAGTTTTCATTCATTTGCAAATTAGAGTACTGTTTGCTAGAGAAGCTTTACAACAGCTGATGGGGAAATCCTTGCTTAAGAACCTTCACAAAGACCTGAGCAGTAGCACTCTATGCTCCCTTCTAGCATTTCTGACTACTATTCTTCAAGCATGTTTGTGCTTCTCTGTCAACCACAGAAAATAAAAAAGGAAATAAAATAAAGACCCAGCTCATCCTGCTGCCTTGAGTTATGGTTCTGTACTGCACAGTGCACTGATACACAGTGCACTGCAAGGAACATAAGTAGTTACGATGCACTGTCTCCTTTCCACTACTATTCATTTATATATCAATGAAGATATTACCTCCAGAGAAATGTCATAGCTTTATCTGGAGGCTGGAGTCACAGTCAAGACAAGCAAGAGCTTGGATTTCATAAAGGTACAGGCGTTAGAGCTGAGACTTCTAACCACCCTGCCCTCTAGAAGCACCAACAAGGAGAAAAAAAAAAGCCAATGTCTAGTGCTGTATGCAAAGTTTTCACTTTAAAAATATTCTTCATTACAAGTAGAGTTGTCTCATCTTCTGCCAAGGCGTCTGTTTGCAAAGCATGCCAATGCCACAAAGCCTTATGCCAATGTTTTAGATCTGCTCATCATTCCCAGCTCAAGCTGCAGCAAGTGAACAGCATCACAAGCCTTTAGAGACATCCCAGACATTTTTGTATCTGGTCATCTTCACCAGCCAGCCACATTGTTAGAAGCCCCTGCCACTTGAGTC
>JAVHNF010068225.1:0-10194 GCA_034783455.1 Micropsitta finschii | reverse complement strand
TCCCAAGATCAGGATCACCAGGATATACTAAGAAAAAATTGTCCCCAGATGCGGACTAGAAATCTGCTTTGTTGTAGAGCACCTGTCTGACAGTGCTAAGGAAAGGCTGTAAGTGAAGTCAACCTATTCCAGAGCTACTTGCCATTTTCTAGGCTTAATATTGGTAGAAAACAAAAGCGCTATGCCAACTGGGACAGAAGAAAAAATAACCTTCCTAGCCAAGGAAGTGATAAAAGCCCCTTTATTACAGACCTTGTGTGAACTGATCAATTCAGTTATGAGAAGTGGGGACAAACTTAAATGTTTTATTCAAAGAGCATGTATAGAGCAAAGAGCAGAATTCCTATAGCAGATTGGGCTTGAAGACAAGTTGTCTCGTTAACTGAGATCCATTTTTTAGGTTTCCTGTCACAGGAATACCCAGCAGTAACTGAAACAGTTGTAGAGAATCATGCATAATTAGCCCTTTAGATATCTGATTCAACACAGTCCTACTTTGGACTTTCTGCCATTACAAGAATCATTAGAGCTCTTTTCTCAATTCATAGACCAATACAAAAATACCCAAGTATACCACATATAATAAGGTAACATCCAGCTGCTTGAATACTTCTCAAAAAAGGCTGGGAGTGAGGGCAGACATACCAGCAGTGACCTCCCTCCTGAATAGTTCCTCCAAACAACATGCATGATGTTCCTTCCTTTTGGGCAGCAAGTGCACAAGTAATGCCTCAGTACAGCTTGTGCACAGAATCAGGATCCATAGTTTGCTTCATCAAAGGCCTTTCTGGCTCGTTTCAGTTCTTCATTCATAGTTAGAAGGTCTTTAACTCTGGCAAACTTCCGGGGGTCCTTGCGTATCAGAAAGACAATGTCCTCAACCTGTACACGACCCTGCCGCCCAATTGACATGGCCTTGTGTGTCTGGTAGAGGAAAAAAGGAGAGTCAACAGAGTTCCTTTGCTCCTTAATTCTTTTTTAAGCTCTCAATTCCACTTTATTTCTTGCCACTTTATAATCAAAAAGTAAGCAATTGCAGGATCCGGGCACCATCACAGTCACATGAGAACTTCCCAGTAAACCATGGACCTACAGTTGCTCTGCTGTCCCTGTCTGCCTGTCATTTATACCCAGCACATACCACTATATAGATGTAATAGTAACAGCATCAAAATTGAAGTCAGATTATATGTAGGACTTCCAGCCTGCAGAGTGCTTGAAGGTGACTGGCAGCAGGTAGAACGTGGAAGCAATGTGAGGTAACTATCACAGGACAGTTTAGGGCATTTTCATGTGGGGAAAGCAAAACCAGCCTTGCAAAGAAAAGGGATCTGCAAACGGTCGGAATAACTGGTGTGGCTTTGTTTTTTAAACCAACTTCCAAGCAGTTTCTAATTATCTGGGAGAGTGACTTCAAGCCCCACCTGCATTTCTTTTGTAGTGCAGAGCTACATTCCTGTCCAGGTAAATACACTGGAAGAACACAAAAAATCAACAGACTTCCAAAGCAGAGATGCCAAAGCAAACACCAAGTCAGTTGTGTATTTCCCCCCTCCCTCTGAACTCAAGAACTTCAGAAACCATTTTAAATCCACATAGAGCAAGATGCATGGATTTTGCTTTAATCTTGGAAAAGTAAGGTTTAAGTTTAGCTTTTTCCTACTAGCATCAGAATTTTGGGCCTGGGATAATGCAGTATTTGAGTCAGAGGTATTAACCTTTGTTGAGGAGCTTTTGACAATGCTGTCTAGAGCTGACTTACCATTTCTGTGATAAACTCTATTACCAGGTCCTCAAGAATGTCCACTGACTCTGTGTAAGGGTTCTGGTCATCCCCGAATCCATACATCATGCATCTTACTGCAGAAAGAAACACTCAGCATGAGGCTTCTTTCATCCATTTCAGCTGCACTCATCTAGTTAGAGCTCACATACATGCACCAGGATGGCACTCGTCTGTTGGGCCGGATGATTCTTGAACAAATGTACAGGAAATAGACAGACAGACAGAAGGCAACAAAACCCCAGTGCTGTATATACATAAAGCATGGCCGATGACAACCTTTAAATATGGATTTAGCCTACCAGGTACTGACAGTGTGACTGACTGCTGGCACACTCTGGTTCAGAGAAAGAATTACCAATGTTTTTTAGGGGGCCTACACAACAGCTTTGTGCACTTTCAGCCAGGGCATAGAATGGAAGTCACAGCTTTGCTAAGGCAAACAAGCTTGTAACTCCACAGCTGCCTCCTCAGAGTTTCAGCTGTGTTTGGGGGAAGGCCATCGTCCTTAAACCAATGCTGCAGTAAGTTCCGCAGCAAGAGACCCGTCAGCGCGGCGCTGAGCCTTCTACCTGGGCTCGACTCACATTCTTTGGAGAAGAGCCTCTTACTCTTGCCTTGTCCACCGTCCAAACCACCTCCAGCTTCTTCCGCGTCTTCTTCGAACTAGACGAGCATAGCGGAGGAGAGACGGCAGTCAGCGCCCTTCCCTCCCGTCCCGTCCCCTCTCCCCACATCTGGGATGTGACCCAAAGGGTCCCGTCCAGCAGGAAGGAGACGCACACAACCCCTTCCCACCGCTCACCGGCACGTCCTCCTCTTCATCAGCCATGCTGCCAGACCGCGCCGGGCGCTTCCGGGCGGGCGGAAGGGCTTCCGCCTCTCTAGCCCCGCCCCCGGGGGGGGGTGGGGCTCCCCGCGCGGCTGCGGGTACCGTGCGTGTGGCGGCAGTTGCTGCTTCCAAGGCCGGTGTCGTTTTCAGCTGGTTCGGTGTCAGAAGGACTTTAACGTAGTGAGCTCTCTTCAGGAGGAGAAAACCCTGTAAAGTTAAATTCCCTTCTGTAGGTGTAGACCTTGTTTTAGTTCTCCCTACCTAGCCACTTCCCAGTGTAGGCAAACGCTTGCCTTGCCAGAGAAACGGCTTGATGCATGAAAAGAAACGCTGGGGTAGGACCAGGGTTCTCTCTCCCTGGCTGGGGTGCTGCTGCCTCTGACACCAGCCTGTCAGCATAAGGACTCCGGAGGGGACGCTGACCAAGCACACACAGCTTGGGGTTGGACTGTACAGGCACCTGCCTTGGCCCAGAAAGGGGTAATCTGGGGACTGCAGGGAGAAGCTGGAGCATGGATTGCTTACCGTGAATCAATCACTACTGCTACTGACTGTATAGCTAACTGCAAAGCAAACAGCTTTGCCCACCATGCAAAGATGAGCATGCTTAAACCTGTAAAATCCTATTCCTGCAGAAGCAGGGATGCTATGAGCATCCTTTTCTTGTCATTTCTTTAATTTACAAAAAACAAAAGTTGTATTTTTCCAGATTTGAATTGTGGCACAAAGGAATTAGTCTGAGATTGATTTGGTAACCCTCTTCAAATCTGTATATGATACCCATTATTAGGGTGTCAGATGAGGATAATGTGGTTTGAAAGGGGCCTTGTGAGGTGTCTGGTACGGAAGCTTCTCGGAGTTCCTTGAAAAGGCACTTTCCATCTACTTTCTTACCCTGTTGGGTAGTCTGTGACATGTTCTCACTATGCAGTCACGCTTACTGCATCTCCTCTCATCCCAAAGCTTGTGAAGAAGGTACATTTATCATTGTAACAGGTAATTATGGAACAGCTAATGAGATCAACTTCCTCTTTGCCTTTCACTGGGAGCTGGATTTGTGACTTGAGGCTGACTGTTCCTATGCACTTATATACTGAACATAAATGTGTGTGTTCTGCAGATATGAAAACCAGTGGATGTGCTGTATCAAAGCTCAAAGTACATTTAAATTTGTATCTTCTATTTTTGGAGAAATAGCAGCTACAGTGTCACACAGAAGTCAGTGGGCCTGTTAGTTTGGGTTTTTTTGCTGGTACTAAGAAGTTGAAAGATGGTACACTGCTTTGTGACAGGGTCTTATGGAAAGGGGATCCCAAATGAACTCCTGGAATTTCCCTTTCAGATCCTCTGTGACTTGCGAGACAACACACTTTTGATGATGCCCAGGTCTGTTCAGGAGAAACTGAAGTTGAAACTTAACAATACTAAGGTGAGATACTGGTGCCTGCCCTGTCAGGCTTCATACAAACAAATGTCCTTGTAATCTGCATGGATTCTAGACCATTAGAAACCAGAAAGAGGTGAAAGGTGAAAGTAAACTTGTAGGGATTTTATTCCTTTTCAGATTGTTCTTATGCCATGGTTTTAAATATGGGCTAAGTAAATACAGAAAGGGAGAAAACTGCAAGCAGTTTTAGTGCTTGAATGTAGCAACAGTATGGCTTAGACAAGACAGAAGACTGGGCTTTATTTTTCTCTCTGTTGTTTTTAGCATGATTTGGGATAAGTTACTCCTCCTTGCTTGATAAAGTGAGCATGGAACATGTAATCGTGCTTGGCAGGTATTGTTCCGTATTTTATTTTTTCCATCACCAGTTTCTAGAATTTCTGAAATCTTTTGTAATTGGGGCCAAATAACATGTTTTTTTTCAGATGAAAAAGAATCTTTAACCATCAGTGCAGTATCTTTTATCATGTCCAGGCACAAAGGCAGCCATGGTTCTGAAGTCCTGCTGAATCTACATGGATCTTGATTTGAGTGTTTGTTAAATACTACTTCTGAACTGTACAGTAGCTTACATCCTTCATAAATTGTTGTGGGCAGTTAATGCTGATGCTTGAGAAACACAAGTTTCTTGTGTCTTTGTGAGGTTTTGGTTTAAGAAAAAAACTTCCTCTTAATTTTTCCTTATAAAGAAAAATCCATTCCATTATGTCTCCAGTGGGAGGCTCACTCTCCTAGCGTAATACATGCCTTATTCACACAGAGCAACGTTTTTTCTCTACGAAGCTGAAGAAGGAAAAGGTGCAGCTGAGATGCAGACATTAGAGAAACCAGAACATACTGGAGAGTAGTCAGAGAGTCTTGATGAAGCAGTGAAGGATCACAAGGAATGAAATTAAAAGAAGTGAGTACAGTGGCTTCTGGTGTCTAGAGTCTCAACAGCCTTCCCTGATAGAGATCAGAGCTGGTGCCATCCCTACACACCACCTGTGCTTGCATCAGGAGTGAGAGAAACAGTCTCATCACACAAGATCCAGTGGAGAACTTCTTGGAGAACAGCATTAGCAAGAAGAGTACTAAGATTTATTCCCTGCCCCACAAACCCCTTTACTGCTTGGCATACTATGTGCTTCATCATTCTCAATGTTTTTCAAAGAAAATACTGGTTCATGTAGCTGCATCTGTGCAAGTGGTGGATTTATTATATTGTATAAACTTTGCTAATGTGTCACAAGTGCACAAATGCTACTGCAGGTTATTAAAATACAGAAATGTGAGCTACCTTTCCTGAAAAATATCTGCTGTGTATTTAACTAAACACTTGGTGGGTCTCAGTAATTACCTTAATTGAGCAAACCAGTTTTCTGGGGTTATATATGAAATGCTTAAAAGCAGACTAATTATATCTGAAGTAGTTAGAGATCAGATTCAGGAAGTGCTTGGACAGTGTTAAATTAGTGTTAAAATAAAGCTGTGCTTACAGGCTTAGTGCTGCAGGTATTTCTTAGGAGCAGATCAAATTGCAGTTACCACAACCAGTATTAATATCATTTGTACAGGTGAGGAAAGGATGCCTACTTTACTTTTCATTGGTGGTGCTTTTAGATACCAATTAATAAATGCATTGGATGAGAAGAAAAGGAAGTTACAGGACTGGTTACAGTACATTGCAGAGAAGGTGGCTTCTCATCTAGACAGCTGTAGAGGTAAGTCACACCTTGTAATTTATTCACTAGTCATTTTTATTTTGGGATGTAATGTAAGGTCAGTTTGCCTTTTCTTATTTCTGTTCCTTTTGTCATAGCATGCCCAGTTTGTAGGATGGGGGAAAACTTACTTCTCCCTCCTTTCAACTCTTCTGTAAATGAGTTCTGGTCCTACTTTGTTTCCACAACACTTAAGCAGGAAAATGCTGTAAGAAGCATAAATAGAATTATTGACATATTACCTGGTCAAGGTCCCTATTAAAATGCATTCTACGCTATAGTGGCTGTTGCAAAAATGCCAGCTTTGTAGTGTCAGGGTTATAATAACAGACTAGACCAGACACCAGGGGAAGAAAAATGAGAAAGTACTGCTGAAAGAGCAGAAAAGATGCACAAAGTGAAATCCTTTTTCACAGAAGCTAGTTCTTAACATCATTTCTGTAAATAAGAGCTGCAGAAGAGGCAAAGCTTTACAAGGCAATGCTGGGTGTCTGCAGTGTGGTATACACCTGGTATACACACTGCAAACAATTTAAGACATCAAAAGCTTTTAAAACTGAAATGATCTCCACTGCTTCAGTACACTGCCAGGCCCACCATTGATCAGCATGTGGGGAAGAAAGGGGCACCAATTCCTGAGTGTAACCAACTGTGGTGTTCCCTCCTGCAGACGGCTGAGCGAAATGCGAGAGTGATTCCAGTATTTGAAGCACTTGTAAATGAAGATCTTTTGACCAACACAGCATAAAACTGAGATGTGTCTAGAGGTAAAGCCGGTTCTTCAGGATAAGGTTGTACCTACTGTTTCTAGTACAGCAGTAGCAAAATACATGACCTCGCTCAGCATGGCTTCCGCTAAGGAAACACCTCAAGGCAAGGATCATGGGGTCCAGTTCACAGTCTGCTGCCATTTCAAAGCATTTTTAATATAAATGGATTTACCAGACACATCTACTGTATTAAAGTGACTAATAAAAGATTTCCTAGCGCTTTAAGGGGTTTTGCTTAGAAGAGGGACTAAAAACAGAACTAACCTTCTTTTATATATACAGGCTTATCTTCAGAGGCTCTTCAGTCAAAGCTGAGATCTTGGCAAGATTTATGGTCATTTTAAGATACTAAGAAAAGATTATTCCCAAAGTATTGCACTGCATGTGTGCTTATGTTTAGATACTACTGCACTTCCCCCTAGGATAAAGCATCCCATCAGCTTGTTTGTTCTGGAGCATTTTGGTATTAGAGGTAAAATATTAAGAGAGTCACAGGTTTGATCTCTGCTAAGACATGGAAGCTAGAGATCCAATTGACCTATTGACAGCACCATGCAGAAGAGTTACAAAAATAAGATACATGAGAACTCCTAAACACACCTTCAACAAAGAATGTGGATGTTTCTACTCAAGGTCACCTTAAAGCAGGCAGGCGGCATAGGGGCTGTGGTTTAGCCCCTGCTACATAGACAGAGAAGCAAACCTCTGTCATCCAATTCAACTTGGCAAGTATAGTTTGCTTAATGTCAGGGCTATAGTTTTTCTTTTCTAGACTAAATGCCTTTTTATGAATTGGATTACTAGACTATCGTCTCTCACATCTTAAACACAGTAGAGCTTAGGCATGCAGTGGTAGCTTTTTGAACATTTTGGTAGAAGGAGAGGAAATGCTGCATTAAACCCTAGCTTCTCTTTAAAGGTTCTCTTTCCCTTTTTCTCTTTGGCACGTTCACAGAGGTTTTATAAAACAGTTTTGTAAAACAGTTTTGTAATAGCCTGGATAAATTCATAGTGCAAACTTCCTGAACTGATGAGTTTCTTAAAGAAAAACCTTAGCCTTATAAATATTTATTTATCAAAAAATGAAGCCTAGTACCTTGGGTTATTTACAACAATACAGACCTTTGGGTTTGTACCTTTTGTTCTGGAGGTGCTGAGCAGGTGAGGAACCAGTCTTTTCAGCTGGCCTCTACCATGGGCAGGTTTCCAGTAACATGGACTACAAAACACCTTAGCAGGTGAACCCCTGAAAACTCCAGGGAGCTGTGGAAACAAAGAAGAGATGTTGACACAGCTTGGAGCAATACAAGCAAACTCAGCCACTGGCTGTATTAAATGTAATTTCCTGCAGTACAGTACAACCTTGGTAAACAACAACTACAACTCGCTGCTGTTAAAACAACTCCAAATAGAATGGCAAAGCCCACTAGCATGCAGCACAGGGATGGCTGCCCCCTCAGAGAAAGGCCAAAGGAAGAAGCCTTGAAAACTGAATTCCATGCACATACATGTGGGGTGTTTCACTATCAGCCACCTACCCTCCACCTTGGGGCACAGAGAGCTGTCACCTCTAGAGCAGACAGACCCTTTTCAGGGAGTGTGCCCCACTGAAATCATCACCTGACAGGAAATGGCTGCAATGGAGAAGAGCTTTACCTGACCAGGAATAGCTGAGGAAAGCATCCCTGAGTTTTCTCCTTCACATACTCCTGGATCTCCAGTACGTTCTTTAACAGCAGTCCTCTGGAAGCTCGGTCAATTTTTGTTAACACCATCTGCATGGATCCAGAAAGGGAGAATTAATAGAGGAAAAGTGGATTATTTTGCTACTAGCCTGAAACCTGGTGAGAGTCCTGGACCATCCTCCAAGGTAGGCTGAAAACTCTGAAGCACATCTGGGGGGAAAAATGGTACCATACAGTTCACCAAAACACTTCTCTAGCTTGCATAACTAACAGACCATTTCAAGCTCCTCAAGCTGGGCACTGAAAGTGTCCATTTAATAAATCATGCAAAAAATCCCTTAAATCCCACTTACCCCTTTCAACACATTTATTAACAATAAAGGGGCTGTTACTGCTTTGGTAAGATAACTTGGATAAGCTCAGGTAGAGGGTATATGCCTTCATAGATGATCTGTAGATTATAACCAAGATAAGAACAAAACATTACCTACCACGTAAGGAATCCCAAACTCTTCCAGCATCTCTACTGCAATATGATCTGTCTTTTGGAGTCCTGCTACACCATCGACTAACATAAAAGTCCTCTTCAAGCTGCCAGAAACACAAGCAACCGTTGTTTCATGCCTGCTCTGCTACTTCCAAATACATAAGCAAGAACAAGTAACACAGAATCTGGGGACAGGAAGGGCCAAGAAAAGCCAGTCTCAGGAGCCAAGGGCCAGCATGGAGCAGCACCATAATCTTCTCTGTTATTCTGATCTAAGCATGAATGAGTGACACTACAGTGATTCTCAGGGAAATGATGTCAGAACTAATCAACAGTACCACTGCCGCTCATCCTGCATTTACCATGTAATGACATGACACCGTATCAGGTTTTCGTTGCACTGTAGGGCCCTTACTTGTTCCGTTCCTGCAGGTAGGCCTCCACCATCTCCACAAAGTCTTGCGGGGCACGGTAGCCGTATCCTGGCATATCCACCAGAGTAAAGTACTTCCCTACTTTGAAGAAATTCATCTTCTTGGTGTGGCCCTGTGGAGAGTATGTAAGGTGAGGGAAGGAGATGGTTTTTAGAAGTTGCTTTAAGCAGTGGACTAGGAGATGTCCCACAAAATAGTTCTTATCTGTACTATATCCTACACCACACTATCCTCTGCCCAAAGAAGGCTGCAAAAATACTACAGTTGCTCTATGCTGCCTGCTCTCCTGCCTTTGTGGTAGCTCTATCCTTAAAAGAGACTAAAAATGCCTTCATGGGTCCTCTGTTCAGCTTGCCTGACTCTTCTGTCTGGCACAAGAGCCAGCCCTGGCTGTAGGACTAAACTAGGCTCCTTGCACCTTCTCCTTTACAACAGCAAGGCCCTCATCATCCACAGACTGGCAGCCACCATGGCTGGCACGTTCTCCTGCTGCTTCAAGTTACCCAAGAGCTTGGTTCCTCCTGCCCTTCTCAGCCCCCTCCTCTAGACTGGCACCGACCGCTGACCAAGGGTGCGGGAAGTTACAAAGGTCACTCACCGGGGTTTTTGACACTCTGACCTCCACTTCTGGGGACAGTGAGAACAAGGCCCGGATTAACGATGATTTCCCCACATTGCTCCGACCGATGAAGCACACCTGCAGCAGAAGAGGCAGTGAGCGCACTCCACACCCCCCCTCGCCAGCCCACCCGGCCGCGGTGCGGTGGTACCTGACCTCGGGCAGGGCGAGCAGCGGGGCGTGCGCCATGCGGACGGCGGAGCTCACGTAGTCGATGGTGTGGTCGCGGCTGGACATGAAGAACGCCTCGGCGCGCTGCAGGGCGGGCAGGCCGGGCTGGAAGAGGTGGAATCGCGCCGTGTCGGTGCCGGGAACTAAGTACCGCTCCAGCTTCTGCAGCGGAAACAGAAGGCCGGTGCGGCGGCCCTGCTCCAGCCGCAGCACCTGCGCCAGGGCCGCCAGGGGCGGCGGGGTCCGGACCCCCGCCCGCGGTA
>JAVHNF010068218.1:6197-16932 GCA_034783455.1 Micropsitta finschii | reverse complement strand
CTTTCCGAAAAAGGACATAGCCATCCATGACCACATTCCAGTCATGCGAGCTGTCCCACCATGTCTCCGTGATTGCCGTGCCCACCATGTCTCCGTGATTGCCGTGATTTTCAGTCGAAGACTGTTGTTAGTTTCACAGCAGGCTTCATTTTTAAATTTAATGTTTTAGAGCATGTAAAAAAGAAAGCATCCTAGAGGGATAATAATTTTTAGCAATCAATTGACTGCACATAGCTGCATTTTTTGCAGGTAAATCTCTTTAAGGAGGCTGAAAAATAAGAAAATTATAGCTTACAGATGTACAGATTACCAAAACCCACTAACCTCAGGACTATTTGCTGATTTGTTTCAGAATTTTTTTCTTTCATAATAAATATGACAGAATAAATAAAACAGCAAATGGGTATCAGATCAGAACACATCACTTGTTTTATACTGTCACTTTAGGGGGTTTATTAGGCCTTTTTCTTCATTTTTGGTTTTGTTCCTGTAGCTGCTTTTGAAGAAAACTTTTTTTTTTAATTTAATTCAGGGAAAAGTAAGATTGACCTAGACAATTTTAGCTACATAGTTCTATGCAGTCAACTGAAATAATTTAAGATCCTATCAATACTACAGCAGCGAACACATCCCTGAAACAATCCTTTTTTCAGTTTTCATTAGGTCACTCAATTTGCCCTTCTTTTTCCTAAGCACATTATATTGTTATAAAGCAGCACACAGAGAAGCTATTAAAAATTAATAGCAATGTATAATAAAAACCTGTACCACAGTTTTTGTATAAAATGCAGCCTCCCAGGTGGAAAAGCGTTTCCTGAAACCCATCTTCAGGTTTGTTTTTACATTACCTGAATATAATTTAGAATTGTTAAGAGAAACTAAATAGCCACTTTAAATTAAAAGTTTAATTAATTAAAATAAAATAATGCAAAGAAATTAAAAGGCATTAATAGTAACTCGCGTTACTATGAAATTGTTAAATATACTGTTCTATGCGATGTATGAAATTTGGCCTTTAGAAAAAAACATAATCTGTTTTCTAATAACATTCACAAAATTTTAGCATTGGTGAAAACTCAGGTTTCCGTATGCAGAGATGATGATGCATTCATAAAACCCCCATTACACTGGCATAGATTTGGGCTTCAGTACTTTTTTTCAGGCACTTCTAGATTCAAATTAGAAAGAGTAAGCACTAGTGAAAACCAAGGGACACAGAAATATGGAAGTCACCAGTGATGGATTTAAAATGAAACCTGCCCCTGTATCTTGCAGCCTAAAAATAGGTAAATATGGGTACTGCTGTATGCCAGGGATGTATGTGAGAGATGATGCTGTAGCAATTCAGCTACTTTTCTTTATGAAAAGAGGCTTTCAAGATAACTTGTTTGTAAACTAGTTATTGTGATGCATGTTAGTCTGAAAGCAAGACTCAATTTTAGATTTCTATTCATGCACACAGTGGCTCATGCAATATAGGCAATATAAAAATCTTCAGACTGGATGAGTTCACAGTGCAAATATAAGATTTGCATGTTTGTAAGAAGATTCATAATGATTTAATGTCAGGCTAGTCTATTCCGCTTTACCTCCCAGTATTTGTTTCTGCCACAGCTGTTGGAAGCTAAAATTTGGCCAGTCATCTGGATCAGTATCACAATTTCTCTGTCCTGTCAAGGTCACCCCAATGCCTTTCTGAAAGGAGATGGGCGATGCCTTCTGTGGCTCAGTGAAGTACATGGTATGAGCTCAAAGACTGAAGGCACTGTCTTGTTCAGTACAGAGGACTGAGATCATATGTGGCGTCTATCTTCAAAACATTAAAAGGAAAGGAATGAGCCATTAGCTCACTTCAGGAAGGATGGGTCAGCACTCTGAGGTGCAGGGATCGATGTCTTGAGTGGTATTTTCCAGATCAGTCTAGACAAGCCTCTCTTTGGTTATATTTGGTATGTCTTTGACCAAAAGAGGTTAAACTGAAACCCAGCCACATTCCTAAGCCAGTTTTGGTTGATTTACATATGTTGGAGCAGGATACACTGAGAGCACTGGCTACTATGCCACAAGGTATAGTACTACTATACCTTGCTAAATCCATGGAGCTGATTCACCTGTGTAAAGGACTCTGTTTCCGAGGCATGAAGAAGTTAGAAGTCTGAGTGCTCCTGCCTTTATGGCATGAATCACAGGGTAGAAGTGAACAGGAGACACAGTCACAACCATCCCTTTTGTATTATCCCTCCTCTAGGTTTGCAGCTGTCCAGGTGAAAACAGCATGGCTCCTGTTGTCCTCCAGAAACCCCATGTTGGGCACAAGGCCATCTGTCACAAGACAGCTTGAAAGCTCCCGAGGCTGCATGGTTGTGAAAAACATGGACAGGAGAACAAACTGTTTCGCTTCAGGTCTCTGAAGTGATGTTATCCAAAAAGCCAGCTCTGTCCTGAAATCTGCTGCTTCACAGAAGGTGAGGGTGCCAGGACTGCTTTCAAGATGGGTCTACTTTTTGTCTGTCTTTGGCAGTGGTTAGTACAGGTGACCTTTGTGGTGAGAGGGTCCTGTCCCTTTTGTTGCTGATGGACTCCAGTTGCAGCGTTGCTTGATTAATTTCAGTTTCCTATTTCAGGAGTTTCTTTTTTAAGATTTTTTTTCCCTACAGTGTTGTTTGCCTTTGCATCACATCCTCTCTCTACATGTTTTGGGGTAAAGTCAAGAGAAGTTTTTTTTCCTGTTTCTGTTGCAATCAATACTGGTACTTGGAAGGAGCCCAAGGGATGCTGAGAAAAATGAGAGGTGCAGGTTTTTTTATATCCTATCTCACTTAGCCATTCTGGGTGGAGATTACTGGTGTGCCTGATCTGAGGGGGAGAAGTTATTCACGTTCTGCTCAGCGATGCTTTCTTATCCTTTCCTTTAATCTCTGTTTTCAGTACATTCCCAATGAGGGTAATGCCAACTTGTCTCATGTCACTCAGTGCTATTTTACTGCAGTCATCTGACACGTAAATCCCACAAATATGTCAGCAGGAAGCAAAACCAGACAATACTTTTGCTTGGAAACTGCTGTTTTCTTCCTTTAACCCCCAAAACTTTATATTCTAAAATACTGGCCCTCACACAGCTGTAAATAAGGGAACTCTAGGTTTTCAAGGTTGACCTCTTTGAGGCACAGCTCTCAGAGGGTAGCATGTTTGTGCAAAAGGGAATCTTACCTCTGTTTTGCTGTGCCTGATCTGGTAGACTTTGCAAGCCAAGTTCTATTTGCGTTAGAAAGGCATGCAGTGATGAAGAAAGCTGCTTGAGTCAAGTTAGAAATAAATATGTCTTAATGTTAGTTCCTGCCTTAACTGTGGAATCAGTGTGGTTATGCCCTAATTTAAATATCATAAAATTAAATAAGCTTATAAAGATGCATCTGTGTAGTATAGACGTTTCTTACAGCTGTAACAGGCAATGGAGGATCTTTGTAGAGCCTCTTTGAATCTGGTCTGTACCTGAATTCACCGTGCACACATACTGCATATGAAGGAATATGACAGTTGCTCTGGTCAGTCAGTCCTTCCAGCCCTGCCTTGTGTGTCTGAAAGTGGCTGTGCACAGATTCATCAAAGCAACAAGGGATGCCACGGTAATTGCTGTCTCAAAGGAAGGAGATTTCTTTCAGCCTCCCCTGCTGGTTAGGGGCTGGTTTACATTATGGTGGATCAGCATCTACAAAGAACTTGTATATGTTTACACTTATATACACCAATATATATTTACACTATCTTTGATCTCTCACATTGATCTCAATTTAAATTGGTGCTGTGACAGATGAGAGAGAGGTCATTCCTGAAAACTAACTAACTAAATAAAGATGCTCTTTGAGTTATTTGGTGATGAGGACACAGACTAACAGGCCAAAAAACCCCTACTGTAGTAGTAATAGTAGTAGTAGTAGACCTGACAAATCAGTTTGTCAGTGTGTGGAGTGGCTTTTTGGCTCACAGTAGGAAAAGGCAGCTCTCTGAATTGCTGTCAGGTTGCTGGAACAGAGTGCCTACTTATGTGGGCAAAATAGCTCATTGTAATGCTTGAATAGACTGTTATTTAAGGCCTCTGAGTCTCATTCTATGTACAGCAACATTTCAGGGGGTAAAAAGACTACATTTACATTGCTTTTATTAAAATTTATGCTGGCATGGCTGCATAAATTGGATCTCCAGAGGAAGCTGAGTTGGCTCTTTCATTCAAAGTCACGGTTCTGCCTACTTGTAACTTAGTACCTGTGGAGATGAGGTTTCATATTCCTCATCTCAGCCCAACAGGATCTTTGTTCTTCTAAATGTTTTATAACTGCTCACCACTGTTGTGGGTTCTTAACTGATGGGGCTGGGAAAGGGTGTTTTCCTGCCTAGGATCTCACAGCATTTAGTGTTTGATGCTTTGTTACTTTACTTAGCTAATTTTCTGCTATTGCAGAGACTGAGGACATAGCTTCAACTCTTCCTGTAGAAAAGAGGGGAGCTCCTCAGCTTCCATACCCAGTAGGAAGGGGCAGGGATGAAAAGGATGCAGAAGGCTTTGCCTCCCTGGTGCAGGTCAGCCAGCAGTAGAGCCTGGGGGCAGCTGCATCCCCAGCCACTGCTTTGTTCCCCAGATCATGCTCCCCCAGTTAATTAACTCCCCCTTGCATATCTAACAGGCTGAAGTCATCTGTCCTAGCTCTTGGTTCCATGGCAGTCACTTGGCCTCTTGCCTTTGCACTGGCATCCCCTACAATGTGAAAGGCTCACATTGAAACAGGACTTTGTTTCTCATTTGTCCCATGCTGCTGATAAAGCGAAATTAATAATAATAAAACTCCATAGCTGGGAATAAAGATGACCTCCTTTTACTTAAACACAGTGCAGTCTAGTTTGAATTGCATCTAGTGAGTAAGCTTGCCAATAATGATGTGTGTTCTCTCTGCTCAGGGGATTGTGTGTTTTGAATTTATTATTGCAAGGGCCCCACTGAAGAGCTGTTGTTACAGTATTTTGGACATACTGTTTTGCTAGCTGTGAAAAAATTTCTGTGGGTTTGTGGAGGGAGGGAGAGAAGGAGGTGTTTGTTTTAGAATTTATTTCCATTTTTCCTTATTCTCAACTATTTTGACAAACTGAGTGACAAACCTGTTCACTGATAAACATTCTTTATACATGATGGGGTAGTTTGTACATGGCAGCCTTGGCCCCGGTGATGTCAGGGCATGGCTTAGGTGTCCTCAGAGACAGGATCCAGCTGTCTTCACTGTTTTTTATGTTTGAGCCTAGCAAATCCCTGCTAGGCTGCCTTTGAACCCCTGTTGAAATTATGTCTCAGTGCTACTTCGAAAACCCTGCCACAGGCATTCACATTTGGAAATGCTGTAGCCTTAAAAGGCTGTGAGCATTGTCCAGAGGATCTGGTAGGGATGTCCCTCATGGGATTTGATAATTCAGCAGAGTTTGCTTTCTTGTCCTATGGCTTCCCTGCGTGATTTCATTTTTATCTTGATGTATGCAAAAGTCACCTCTGAAGTCCTTGTCCCATATAGTACTCCCTACTAGATAGTTACAGCCTGCCTGCTCGAAGACCCTGTTGCAGTTTCATCTGTGTAAATCCTCCTCTGCTTTGCATCTCAAGTCACCTTTACCATGGCTGGCCACATTTGCCTGATTTGTTTCTCCTTAGAAATGAGGCAAGGGTAAGGAATCCTCAAATCTGAAGTGCCTCAGGACTCTCAAGGATGATGTGCTTTGCATCAGAGGAGTGGACCAGCTGCTGGTCAGTGGTGGATGGGAAGTAGGACTTGTGTGGGGTGAAAATAACTTGGAAGCTCCTGAAAGATGAAGGTAGGAAAAGAGATGCTTCAGTTGTGCCTTTTTTTTGAGAGCTAAAATATAGTGTCGTCTTTTTTTCTTTTTCTTTTTTTTTTCTTTTTTTTTTAACTTGTGACTTTGTCGTCCAAGAGAGACTAAAATGAGCAAATTTGTATCGTTCTCGCCTTCCTTCCTTCCCCCCCCCCCCCCAGTTGATAAACTAGAAAATGTCTGGCTCCTTTCACTTGTTCTGTTCATACTTTTCAATGAGCAGAGAGAGGATGTCTTTCAGGGTGCTTTCATGACACTGGTTGTTCAGGTGGAAGCTTGTTGGCAGGTTTGGTGTGCAGTGTTCGCAGCACTCTTGTTCCTGTGCTTGTCTGTGTTGTTACAGTGTTGTCATGCTCTGCAGTGTTTTTTATGATTTGATTCAGAATGTGTAAGGCGGTTATGTTTGGATTCTCTGTCTTGTCTGAGTTATTCATGCAAAGTCTCACTTAGCTTTTCATGGTGCTATAGTAGCTGTGCACTCTGTTCCCTTCCCACCTCTGTTATTTAGGGCTCAGTACAGCAAAGCTGTCAAGCCCATAGCTTATTCTGAGCCTCAGATGATTTTACTGAGAGCAGAGTTTGGGTCTCTGTTCCAGTTTTTGTTGTGATTATTTCAGTGATAATCAGAGAGCCAAGATAAGACAGGTCGAACAACAGATATGAACTTGAGGTATTTTAATTGCTTGCATCTCTGCACTGAAGTAGCAGTGGAAAAATGCTGTGAAGTGATGCAAATGCAAAGCAGATGCTCCAGCTGGTCTGGCCTGGTTCCAGATGTGTGTCTTTGAGAAAATAAGCTCCTTGGATCTCACTGGCATCTGTGTGTGTGTGTGTGCTGGTGGCTCACACAGGGACTGTGTCTCCACTGGTAACAGACCCAAAAATGGCATTGCCAATGAGCAGCTCCTTCTGTCAGTCATCCAGCTGGTTCTGTAATGCTAATGAAGTACATAGCTTTACCCAAGGCCTGTCTGTTTTGATGACTAAGCCATTGCAAGTATGAGGAAAAGAAACACTGAGAAATTTTCTGCTTTGGAAGGGAATATTGTTGCTTTGTTGATTTGAAAGCCAACTTATGGCATTGGGTTGAAAGTTGCTTCTGCTGCTTCCCAATTAAAAGATTTATTTATTGATGAAGAAGCTGAAGTGAGGAAGTGAAAAATCTTGATTTGCTTTTCTTCCTAGAAGAATTGGCTTGCTATTGAAGTGGTCATTTATCTTCTCTGATTAGGCCCTCATTTATCTTAGGAATGCGATGATACCAGTAATCATTGTGGCTGTTTTGATGCTGTGGAGATATCATCTATCAAATCTGGCCTCTGCTACTTCAGTGACTCCTTCTGGATTGTTCTGAGGGTATGCCATGGAGTCAGCTCTGTCATTGTGACCTTACAGATGAGGAGTTTCACCTCAAATAACTGAAATAATTTGCTCAGGGTTACTCAGGCAGTCTGGAGCAGGGCAGGTATTCAGACTTCTCTTGACACCTTTTGGACTGACATGTAAGAATTCATGCAGGAAAAATTACTCTTATATGTTCTGTCCCTCTTTCTGGTGGTTCTGTCATGTAAATGTATGAGATTCTATGTATGGGTTACCTTATAAAGGAGTTTCAACACAGCTGAAAGTCATCACTCTGTTTTCCCCTTTTGTGCGTTTTTTTACCAGTGAATACAGGCGGGCCCAATGTGCTGATGATCACAGGACCAGCCACATGCTTATCCCAGTCCTGGTCTCTGGGTGCTGGCATTCAGAGTAAGACTGTCTTCAGTCCTCCTGACATAGTCTCAACCTGGTTGACCCCAGAGTCTTTAAGCATCCTTGCCCCCATCAGGTCACATCCCTGCATTTTCTCCTGTGATCACACAGCCTTCCTGTGTTACCACTGGGGCACAAAGGCAAAGAACTCTTTCAAGCCAGCAGTCAACAAGGCAGTTCCATGGATGTTTCAGCCTTGCTTTGTTTGGTATCCTAATGCATTTCCAGGCACGAGGTCAAGTGCTTACTGTTACCTTCCAAACAGCTGCACCTTGCCGTTCTGTAGCAGATTTATAAAAGACCCATCCCTCCGTGGTTTCCTGTGAACACTCAGCAAAGCAGTTTAGTAGCAGGCTGGAGAAGGCAGCACCATCCAGAGTGAGAGTGTGGACACTGTCCGTTAACAACCTGCCCTGTTTGCTAAGTGTTGGCTGACTGATTTTTTCCTCCCTTTCCATGTCTCTCCTTTACAGACACCTCCCATTAGGTTAAACTGACGTATCTATGCAGCTAAAAGCTTTTTGAATACATACAATATATTCAGGAATTAGTATGGGCTGCTCTGTCTGCTTGTGTGAGCTCTGGAAGATCCAGCATCTACTAGAAAGATTGGTGATGTGCCATTTTCTGCCGTCTGTGGCTGTCATGAGCAAAGTTGTCCTGTGTTCTGCTGTGCAGACAGAGCATCACATGTCAGCTGTGTGGTGTAATCATTTTACACTGGGGGAGTGCTGTGAAGGTTTTGGGGAGCATTAGGCTCACTTTTTGGCAGCACTGTCCAGGAGTATTTATGTGTTCACCATCTGAGAGTGCTGGTGAACATGACCTACAGGGTTTTTGAGTCCAGGTGAGATAGCACTGAGGAACATATATGAGCTTTCAATGTGTGAAAGACAGGAGCAAACTGTTCTTCAGGACTGTTGTGGATAGGGCAAGAAGTAATTTGGCTTAAGATAATGCAAGGGAGTTTGGCTTTTTATCAGGAGAGACTTTCCCAAGACTCAGTAGTGAAAAATGTATGAAACAGTGAGACTGACTGAGGAGGAGACTGTGAAGTACCCACTGCTGGTGACTTTTGTGAACAGGATGGGTGGCAGTTTGTCAGCAAGGGTGAATACAGCAGAGTCTGCCTTAAGTTGAGTGAGGATAAAGGATTCCTGAGGTCACTTCCAGCACTGTCTTCTGTGATTTCTTTGTTGAGGCAGGTGGAACAGAACAGCTTGTGGACAAACATTGCTCCAGGTGACCCAGAAGATGCTGTTGATCTTCACGTGGGGAAGAACAGGTTGAAGGAGGACTTGTTACTGCAGAAAACATACAGGTTTCTTTCATTGACTGTGTGCAGATTTGAACTTCTCCTCCTCTGCCCTTTCTCACTGCTGCTTCTGCTGTGGGATGCTGTGGCAGCTAAGTTGGGCTCAGCAGAAATGCACACTGATGTTCATTTCTAATGCGAGGACCTGTTATTGCTCCAGGGTCTCTGCTGCTCTAGTGGAAGGTACGGAAGGATGAGAATGTCATGCTGCATATGTTACCAGCCAGGACAGGCTTTTCAATGCCTGTGTTTGATAATGAGAGCTTGAGGGGGTTTTGAATGACAGAGGACAGAATGGGCAGGCAAAATTTCCTGTCACAGGTGCATTCTCCAGGCAAATTTTGAGGGATTTGGAGGGGTCCAGCTTGCAGCCCTGCTTCTTCTTGTCCACATTGTGCTTAAAAGAGTCTCCAGGGAACATCTTGGCTTAAAGAGACAGTTCTCATCTTCAGCTGGTTCTTGTGGAAGAAACAATTAAAAATCTTGAGCTCAAGCTTGCTTTTGCTGCCTTGTCAGTGTATAGCACTGAAACATGCGAGTCAGATTGTACACAGTCTGGAGCACTATACTGGTTTAACTTACTGAAATGGCAGAAAGCAAACACAGAAGAGGGAGGGGAAAGCACCATGAATATTCTTTTTATTTCTTCTCTGCAGACTAGCAGTCATAAACACTGAGATGTACAGGGGAGAGCTGAAACTGGGTGGCTGGAAGCAAAAACAGGATCACTGTGGAAGGGAAGAGCAAGTACAGGCAGTTGGGGGCATGGAGAAACCTTTCCTAGTAGTAGTCACAGTACAAAATAACACTTCTAACTGCACTAATCAAGCAGGTCTCACAACCACATTGCACAAGCATCTCAGACTTCCAGAAAAAGGATGTGCAAAGTTTTAACAAGAATGCTGGCAGCAATCTGGGGAGCAGGATTTGCCTTCCTGCCCTTTGGAGAGCCATTAGGTGAGGGTGAGAGGTGTGATTCATCCTGGAGCTGGTCACACATCTCCTTGTTCTAAATCCTTTGGAAACAACAGAGCTGCTGGTCAGGCAGAAGGGAGAAATACATCTCTGCTGCACCAAGCTTGGGACAGTGCCATTGTCATCTCATCTTCTCTGTGGCTGAAGTTTTATGGAATAAAAAAGAATACTTGAATGAAAAGCCTAAAGAAACCTCCCTGAGTATCTGGGGGAAGGAGTGAGGGGTAGATGAGCTTATTGTCTATGGAAATGTGCAAGTAGCTATTGTAGCCCACATTCCCCGTCCTCAAACATTGCCCCATCTCAGCTGTATATTTTTAGTACTTGTGTGCTTGCACCCTGCCAGGAGAAGGGCTTCTGTGGTTAACTAACAAGATAAAGCTGCCAGCCTCAGTGTTCTGCAAATGACCTCAGTCCTTAATCTTCTTCTCTGAAAATAACAGGTTACTGCTACAGAAATGTTGCAGAGAAAATGCATCTGAGAAACTGCACAGTGTTTTCAATAAATCCTGGCTTCAGGTGGAAGAAAAACATTTTAAGAATTCCTTTCTTTGCTGTATTTTAGCATGATTACTTGGGAGATGGATGAGATCATGTGTTGGTGTGGTTCTCTTTGTTATTACTCAGTAACTTGTGAACCCATTGCTCCATTTGAAGCAAGGTAGGTTTAGATCTTGGGGTTATTTGATCTTACAAATTATTCTTATTCAAATAACAATTAATGATTACCATTAAGATCCTCTAAGTTCCATGAGTATTTAATTACTATTGGAATTCAGAGAACTGATGCAAGAGGCCAGTGTAGAGTGGGAAAAC
>JAVHNF010068217.1:0-15071 GCA_034783455.1 Micropsitta finschii | reverse complement strand
CATGAGCCTCCCCCTCCGCTTAATAAGAAAGATGTCTTCTGGTGTGTTGGGGAGAGATGGAGGTGCCTGCCTTGATGAGCAGCTTCACAGCATCAAAGATAAGTGGAAGCAGAGAATAAACACACAGGGCCTCCCACCGAACTTGTCTCACACCCATAACACTGAGCACCAAAGAAAGACTGTCTTCTTGAGGATGGGGGAAGGGGTGGCATCTTGTCATGCTCCTTCTTGTATCATACAGACATGAAAAGAAACAAAATCTTGTGATTTGCTACAGAGATTATACTTCATAGACTCCTGGCAAATGTCTCCTCAGTTGGAGGGAAAAAAAAAAAGTAGAAAATTCTTCAAGTCATCAGCTTGCACATATCTTATTATAGCAGCCTCTCCACTGAAATTCATGCATGCTGATGACAATGCTAGTACACACACATGTCATCTGAGCTCTTTATAGCCACTCTTTCATTTAATGCATCTCATCTGCCAGGGTTTTTTGCAGGTTTTGTCTGCTTTACTATGTTATCATTTAAGTCTTTATCTATAAATCAAAGTGATATATAAACCACTTTGTCATCTTTTGTTTCACAACAGGTGTACAGTAGCAGAGACTGCTTCTGAATAAGAAAAATGAGAACACAAACAGGCTGGGATATGCACAGCAATTCAAAAAAGCCAAGATGGGTTTTCTTACTGAAAACCAACGGTATAGAAGGATGTTTATGCAAAGAATGTAAGAGGTGAAAACAAAAAGACATTATGACACTCTTTAGATGCAAATGTGATTTCTTCCTCTCTATAATCAGGCCAAGGATAGCAATCTGAAGGATTGCCCCATGAAGGAATTAGGGCTGAACTATTTGCAGGAGGCCCCTAGAACACAGACACTGAAGCAACATTTCAGTTGCACAGAAAAAGAACCTAAGATAGATATCTGTTATATTAATGAGCTTTCATTAGCAAGCTTTGATCAAACTTTAAGGTGAGAGCAGATCTCCTGGAAGTTATCTTGAAGCTAACAAAATAATGATAAGCAAAGGAGGAAATGGAGCTAAGATACTGTATATTTGTTACAAGACAAAAATCTGGCCATTGCAGCAATCTCTTCCAAGATCTCTCAGAGATGACGTTACAGAAAGAGCCTTGCTTAGCCCTGAACAGGATTTGCATTCCTGCACAGTTGGTCTGTTTGTGTGGCTTTGGGATTACATGGAAATATTCCCTGGAGGAGACACAAAGAGGCTTGAGAATTCAGCCACCTGTAGTTGGCTTTCCCCTTGCTGGGACAGAGAAAAAGTATAGAGTGCAAGTGAAAAAAAGCCCCAAACAAAACCCCAAATCACCAGACCAACCAAACAAAAAAACCCCACCCCACGAAAAGCCACAAAAATCCATGCAAACCCCTCCTATGCTACTGGTCTCTATTGAGGATTTGAGCCACTGAGGGATTGCAAAGCCGACACGTGCTCATGCCCATGGCCAGACTTCTTGAGACACCAACACAATGAGCTTCCCAAAGGAACACTGCATGCCATGGAAAAAAGGCTATGAAAAGAAAAAGAGTTGTGGAGAATTTGGCCCACTTGGACAATGCTACACTAGTGTGAATTGCTTTACCAGGTCAGGCTGGACAGCCTGCTCAGCTGAATCCAGGCTGCTGTAAACCTAGCTTCACCATTCAGTCGACAGAGGGTTTGTGTTAAGCAGCTGGAAGACCCCTGTGAAAACAAGCCTTTTATAGTGGTTCCAGGTTTAAAATGGAGTGAGATGGGAACCTGTAGCGAAAGAGCATGGCTCCATCATCCAGCAGCCAGCAGGAGAGATGGAATGTCTCCCTGCCACCTCCGAGAGCGAGTAACCCCATCCAAGGGTATGAATCACCCTTGTGATCACCTCAGAAACCTCCCTATTTCTGTAGACTGCAGGAGGAGCATATGAACGTTTTTGACTGCTCACCTTTTATACCCCTAAAATCTGAGTCTTGTGGAACAACTCAAGGAAAATGCCTTATTGCCCTTGCACGTTCCAAGGTCATGGTGCAGATAAGCAGAGGACTCCACTCTGTTATTGGTCAGGGCTCCTCCACCCAGCTATATTTGGTGAAGAAGCCCAACAGCACAAACAGGATCTGTGCGTGTGGTTATCTTGTTTGTCTGGATTTTGAGTAGCAGCAAATTGCCTGATAGGACATTCAGAGGAAGGTGAAAGCAAACAGCCTCCATCTGGAGTTTCTCTGGTAGAACAGATTTTTTAATCTCAGAACCCTGCATAACCTAAAGTCACACGGAGAAAAGGTCAGAAGTGGTCATGACTCTGAAAGAAATCGGATGCTTGTAATCTGCTCATCAGCAAGGACTTCTGCTGAGCACATGATTTCCCCAGTGCAAGTTTTGTCCTGGCTGTGTTAGATATAGCGCTTAGATAAGAGCTGCAAAATGTAGGTAGTTAAAGGACTTTCTATTTGAACTTGTGGCAGATAGTTTAAGGTTAACTCAATTCTTCTCTGGTGTATTCAGGTTAAGGGAGAGAGTAAATGCCAACAAATGTCTAACAACACTATCCTGAAACCATTTAAAAGACTGCGAGTAGTTTGCCATGCGTCCTGAGCCCCAGGATTCCTTGGATGATGTCAGTGTTCGGGAGATGGCCTGACCCTTTCAAAGCTTTCTGTTTATTGGGTCTGATCCCTATCTGTAATTGTGAATTAGTATTCTATTAGTTCCTCCCACTCTTACTTTAAAAAGTGCTTTTCTCAAATTCCAGACAATGTCTTGCAGCTCCTGGATCTTGGGATAAGGTAAAGAAGGGCATTTTAATGGTGCATTTAGTACTCTTTGAATGTTATGTCAGTTTTTGGCTTTGCTTCCTCTGACTTGGCAGCAGGACTGTTTTGCTTCATTCCTGATTTCTCTCAATCCCTTACGAGGCACTGAGTCTGTGCGGTCAAGGAAAGTAAGAGAGGGAAGTACCAAGAGTTGTCATAGTCCTTGGCATGGTGCACCATGGCTTCATCGCCACTTCAGGGCACGAGTAGGAGCAAAAAGGTAGCATGGGCAGCATGCACACTGTAGAAAGCAGTGAAGCAAAGCTCTTCCTCCAGCCAAGGACCACAACTAAATTAGGAAACAAGCGCAGTCCTCACTTTCTTTTGCAATCCAATGGTTTGCACAGGCATCTTGCAGCTCTTGCTATGATTTTCCAGTTGAATGTTCCTCCTTACATTGCTGCATCCTTGCCCTTCAAACCTTTCCCCATCCCATCCACCCATCCATCCATCCATCCCATCCCATCCCTGCCAGCTGGCCCCAGGCAACTCAAATGACAGGTTCAGGAAGGATAGCCTCTCCCTATCCAGGTGCAAAGCAGCTGCTGTTCCCTCACCTTTCCTAGCCAACCATCACACCCACATCCCACTGCTGCTAAGGAAAGCAGCACAAAGCCAGTGGATTTGCATACATCTGTGCAAGCTTTCTGTGAGGTCTGAGGGACTGAGTTTCACTTTGGGTTTCGGGTTTATGTGGAGCCAGACAGTGGTGGATAACAGCAAGTGCGTGGAAGTGATGTGTTTAGTCACTTTTGCTTGCCAGGTTGGGAATTCCTCTGTTGGAAAATTGTGTAGCCTCCATCACAGTGCCAGAGCAGGAGGTGGCAGAGGTCCAGAATGGATTAGGTCAGCATCTGACTCGGTTGGTGACTATGGAACAGGCAGATAGATGTACCAGGTAACCTCTCAAGTTCTCTTCTAGCCTTGTTTTCTCTGACTCATTAATAATAAGTAAATACATTGAATATTTTGCAGCCCCTATCAGATGGTTACAGAACTTCTTGTTCTGCCTTTCAGAGGCCAAGGTAATACTTCAAATCCCTTATCAACTCGTAGCACAGAAGGTTTTGCTCAGATAACCCAAATACCAGCTTTCCAGGTGATGCTGCTCTGCAGAGGAGCCCAAGAGCTAAGGCAGGCATCGATCTGGTCTGATGAAACCACACAGTTCTGTCTTCATACCTCTTCCCTTTTCACCATGGGAGAACAACTGGCTGTGAGCTGAAATCTCAAACTGCATTGGACACTGGTTTCACTGTGAAGGAGCTGACGAAGAGCCAGGCTGCAGCAGCAGCTGCAAAATAACTGAGGCTGCTCCTTCAGCTTCATTTGTGGAGTTGGGAGCATTTAATTAATTACGGAAAAAAATATTTATAATATATAATAACATATTATATGGTTCCTTTGATCTTGATCTTTTTGTGCTCTAAATCACAGGTACTGAGGGACTTCCAGAGGCTCAGAAGGAGCTGTCATGTTTGACACTTAAGTTTAGAGCACAAAAAACCAACACACACGCACAGCCATGTGCGCAGAGGCAAGCACGCCTGTCCCTGATCACTCCCTGTCAGCAGGAGCGGCTGGTATCCCAGGGTGACGTTATCTTCTGGAGTTGGGGAGGATGGTGTGTGGGCTGGTAGGAAGTGTGAAGCAGGGATCCTTCCTCCAGTGTTTTTATATCCCCATTCTCAAGACAAGCAGTGTCCAGCCCCATGATTACCATGGGGAGTTAGAGGTAAGTCATGCTTCTGGCCTTGCTGGAGAGCCTCAGCAGCATGGCAGCAGGGCTGCAGGAGCCTCAGCATCCTCTTTGACAGTGGGACAGTGGGACGAGGGTGCTGGCAGGTAGCGCAGCACGGCTGACATGGCACACAGAGCCCCCGCAGCCTGGCAGGTGGATGGGCTCAGCCAGATTGCCCGCAAGCCAGCAAACAAATCAAGCGCAGTCAACAGTGTCTGCAGGCAGCTTGGCTCCTGCAAGCGCTGGGTTTATTTCCAGCATCAGGGGAGCAGTGCTGAGGCTCTGCAGGCAGACAGGGGAGAGGGCAGCTTGCCTTTGTTCACTCTGATTTCTTATAGAGACATCAAAACAGCCTTCCCCAGCACTGGATTAATTGCCTTCTGCGTGAGGAAAGCAAAAGCAGCCTAATTAAGGAGTCATGTCAATAGATTTTTTTTCTTTTTTTCTTTCTAGGAATTTATCTGACTCACCAAACATAGTGTACAGTCATGTGTTCCTTGCAGACCAGCTTGTTTCTCTTTACCCATTGCAGCACGCAGCCCTGCACTCTTCTCTGGCTGTGTAACCACAGCACTAGCTGGTTCTTCATGACTTTCCAGGATCTCCATCAGCCATCGTGGAGCTTCCTCACAGGGACACGTTCCCTCCCCAGCAGGCTCACTGTAAGGAGCTCACTGCTCCTGGTCCAGCTGCTCTGCATTTACACTGGAAAGCCCAAGATGCCTGGAATAAACTGTATTTGGCAACAACTGGTATTTCTGCTTTAGTGGGCAGTGGTGGCATTCTCTGGAGGATCTCAAAGACTGGGGGAAGGCAGGGTATCTTCCAGTCTAGCTGCTGCTTGCCATTTGATATTTATTAGTGGCAATAAATAACAGGGAGGACTAAGTCCATCCTGTCCCCTGGGAGCCATTGGCATTATTTAAAATAGCAGAACAACTAAACCAAAACCAGGAACAGACTCTTAAGGATATCATCCCTCTCAGAAACAGCACCACAGTAATCTTCACACCTTGCAAGTAACCTTAAGCATTGTACATCAACCAGTTTCAGCGAACAGTCCCCGTCACAGAATGCCCCAAAGAGCACTAATCTCTGGTTACTTCCAGTAGTAAAAGTGTTTAATAAAAGTCCTTCTACACTAAGGGAAGCTTGCAGACATAATATCTTGAGGCTAGAAATTAATCTGATTGGGAAGCCTTAGACCCACCACAAGGTGGTGGAAGAATCGGCTTCTAAGGAGGTAACAGATTGTGTCCCAGAAGCTCCCACAAGTACCTTTGTGCAGGGGACTGAAATGAATCATCCCACAAGTCCATATGGACTGCAAATGGGAGTTGATATCAATATAATAAAATCTACACATTATGTGTGAATTTCCCCCTCTGCTGCTCAGCTCACCAAGGGTTTCATGTCATCAAGAAGAGAAAGTCCAATCAAGGACAGATTGGTGTTGATGGCTTTAGTAGAACACCACTGATATTTCATTGGAAACACACAAGACTTGACCTCTCTTAAGGAAGTCTCTTAAGGAAGAAGAGCAATGACATCTGTCTGTGTTTTCCCTAACTAGTGAATACGAACCCTGCATACGACCCAGAGACCGTGAGATGTAGTCAGTCATTGCTATGGACTAAGCACTGAGTGCTCTGTATGCTTCCCACCTGGATGATTAGTGAAACACATGCAATGGCCTGTGGGGTGAAGCTGTGCTCAGTTGCAGTTCTCCACAAACAAGCTATCAATGTGTAATTGTTTCAGACGTGCCCTGCATGGTGGCAGGGCTGTGCAGGGCAGCTGGTAACTAGCGATGGATGAATGTCCGTGTGCAGCACCATCTGGCATAGCTGGAGCTAGCCTAGCCATTTGTTACTCTGAAAGAAACCCCAGGAAAATATGGAGCCCTCTGTGTTTCACTGATCCACCAGCAAAGATGAATTGACAAGCTGGAAGCATCTCATCTGAAGATACAACAAAACAGACTTTGGGTCAATGGCTTGACTGCTAAGGCCATTACACTTCTACATAACTTCAGAAAGGTTGTGGGTTTTTTTATAGTGGCTGAGCTGACAAAAGATTTTATTATCATTATTACTACCTGACCTACCTGAAAAGTCATCTAAGCTCTGGCAGCACCAATTTCCAGATCCAGGCATGAATGATAATCATGATACAATGATAAGAATGTCAAAGTTGTTAAGGTGTGATCCAATTTCAGGCCACCATGTAGGGCAAAATCCACATTACTTGTGTCTAATTAAAGATATTCACTTGGCTACAGATGAAAAGAAATTTATAGGTGATAATTAGTATTGACACAGATACTTCAAGAAGAAGGGGCAGGAACAGTTCAAGCTGGCATTCACTGCAGAGAAATATCTGTTAAATCTCAACCAAAGTATTTGCCAGTGTTAAGCCAGTTGCTGCAGTAGTAACGCCTTCTTGAGGGGTGCTAATAAAAGTTATTAAAATATAAAGAAAATATTTACAAATGTCATTTTCATAAACAGGCACAAGGAATGCACATGCAAAAACTTGTTTGGGTGAAAACAGTGAGTACCTGCAGACACAGAGCAGCTGCTGGTACACGTGAGTAGCTGCTGGAATTGAACCTTGAACACAAAAATGTTCCTTTGCATGGTTAAATGTTGGCTTCAAGCAAGCACCTGGGTTTGATGTAATTAGTGGATCTGATGGATGCTATTCCAGTCACCCAAACACTCACAAGGCAGACCTACGAAGTAACTGGAAAGGCTTAGTATAGGGTTTTCTTCTGAGTGAGTTTTATGGCTTTATTTTCCATCTCATTTTAGATCTTTTCTGGCTTATATGGCCATGTCTCTAGCTCTTCAATAAACCCACAGAAGTTCTGATTTCTCCTTTTTAGTAATTAGAATTTGCAATTCCATAGTAATCATTTTTGCACTGAAACTAAGGTTTCAGGTCTGCTTTGCTCAGGGTCTAATGAGGATGGAGAGGATCAGCAACCACCATGTCATTATTTCTTTGGGAAACAGTGGGAGTAAAGCAGAGCAGGACAGTCTCTTCTTCCACCCGTGTGCTGGCAAGAGACCTGACCAGTGATCTGTATGGCTCAGGGTGAGAAGACACTGGCAATTGTGCTTCATCCTGGCTCTTCAGGATGCCAGGTTATGCTCTTCTGCTAGAGTCTTAGTCTTAAAAGTAGAGCAATGAAAACAGTGATGTTAGCTTCCTGCCTTGCAATACTGGTTTCCACACCACACAGAGTGTTGCAGTTTATTGCTGTAAAGAAACAAAGTTAAATTCTGGAAAATAAACTCTTTTCCTCAGGTCTAACTTGCCTGGCAGAGATTGCATGTATTATCTTATGGGAAGCTGATTGCCAGCCACTGAAACAAGTTACCACATGTCTTTCCCCTCTCCACACCCCTCTCCTCTGCAGGCATAATCACAGTGGTTTGACGCTAAGGTTCTGAGGAGCTTGATGATGAAGATTTATTTGGGCTGAGCAATGTCTGCCATTTCACTAACACGCCCAGGCAGTGTCTATTGAGTGCTTTTTGGAAAATTCCTGTGGAAACCAGGAAAACTCTAACATATTCAAGAGATGTATGGAAATCTTACAGTCTTTCCTTTATTTCTGTCCATGAAAATTGTAGAGAGACACTATAGAAGGTGTTGATGAATCATCTTCTGCTTTTGCTGTTGTCCCAGCCACAGAGATAGTCTGCAATAAACAATGGCTTCCTTTTGAGGACTTAAAGTAATGACTGGATGTTTAAGCTCCAGCAATAGTCACGGAAGGAAAAATTCCCATGTCCTGGAAATGGGAGGCTGTATGGGTAACCATATGGGTAACCTGGTATGGGTAACACTGTAAGGTGTGTTACTAATTCTCTCATCAAACACAGAAATCCCACCTCAACTTCACTTCTGAAGCCTGGAGAAATCCCAGCAGTTGAAGCGTACTAAGACCTGGGACTCAAATGCTGCCCAGATGTGGGTAATATTAGTTGAAAGAAGCTGAATTCTGTCTTCCAGGAATGGAGTTGGCAGCAGAACTGGGCAGCACACACATTTCTGGGGGAAGAACCTGGTGCGTTTCAGCACTTGGAGGCTCTGGAAGGTGCTAGTTGAGTTTAGCTTCAAAAGTATTTTGTAACACTAGATTTGCACTTGCAACACGTGTAAATCTTGAGTTTCCCTGTTAGCAGATCATACTCTGCAACTGCATGTACATGGCTGGAAAGCTCTTCAGGGTCTCTGATCGCAGGGCCCACTGCCATTGGTACTGGGGTGAAGTGTTGCAGGTGAGTGTTAAATGCAAAACAAATTGCTACAGCTGCATAATCACTCTCTAAGTTATGTGGGCCCGTATACCACAAGGGATAGAGGAATGGTCATATCTCCTTTTGGACTGACTGGGTGGCATCTACACACACAACAGTGCCACAAGCACTCCATAAACTCAAGGTATATCAGCAAGTATGACCTTCCTCAAAGCCAGAGGATTTGGGCTGTGATGAAGTTGCATCTCCAGGATAAGCATGGCTTTCTGTTTCTTTCTTCACTCTTAAGATCCTGCATATCCAAATCTGTTTTCTCTCCACTTTCTCTCAAAAGAAATCATGTTTACTCTGCTCTGTTATCTTCAATGCTCACCATGCAAAACGGTTCCCATTTTGCACCAGTCAAGAGGTAAACAGTCTGGGGAATGTCTTAGAAGTAGCACTGGGCTTTAACAGGTTGCTCCCTGAGAATGTGTACAAAAGGATGAAGGATGAAAACTACCAATAGTAGAAAAAGATGAAAAATAGTAAGAAGAAAAAGCTTAGAGTCCCACAAATATGTATTTTTTAAAAATGCTTAAGACAAGGGGGCCTTCTAGAGCACAGGGGAGCCAAGAGGTGAAAATGAATTGACATTTCTGTGTTTCTTTTTTGACACTGCTAGAGTTGATTAAGTGATAATTAGGCTAGAGAGTGTGCCAACAGTCAGTGCTTCATGCTACTCCTTTACCCCCTCAGGACTTGTCACCACTGAATAGAGGGTAGAAATGATATTAGAAATGCCTACAGTTTTGAGACTGTGTAAATTAAGAAGCTTGTGCTTTTTAATGTTTTATGGCTGATTTGAGGCAAATCAAATTTCCAGACTATTGGATTTCTTTTTTTTTCCCTCAGAAATGAAAGGGGATTGGGTTACATGCTCTTTTCTGGTAGGATCCAGAGTCCACAGAGCTGGTGCATGGACCTCAGGTGTGTCTCCGTTTCTGTAGACTTAGTAGTGGAGGTACACAGATGTTCACACACAGAGTGCAAAACAAGGACACATATCAGTGTATAACACTACCTCTCCCAGAGGACAGGCAGTGAATAATACAATGCTAACAATATCACAAAGTATTTTTCAGTGCATCTTCTGCTGCACAGCCAAGATTTCCAATCCGGGGTTGGGGGAGGATCAAATTTTAACTTTTTTGTTCTGATTCAGAAAAAAACAAGTATTTTTTGGTAAAAATTTCACAAAAACATAATTTCATTAAAGATATCCACCACTGGTTGGAGAAATGTAGAGTTTAGGAAAATTTTGAACAACCATTTAAAAATTCCATAACCGATTCACTTGATTTCCAAGTGAATTTAACTTTATTTTAACTTAATTTCAGATTCTTTCATAAGGTTATTAACATATTACTTCTAATTTTGTGACACTTTATGTGCAAAACAAACACTTTTTTAGAAATAGTTATTTAGAAAATAACTTATTTATAATAGTCAAAATACTATAAAATATTCAGAGTGTAAACAACTATGAATGAATAAAAGCAACCTTACATTCTAGAAGTTAGTGCCTCCTGTTGATTTGCAAAGAAATAATTTGTTGCATTGCTCAGGGAAAGATGAGCTCTGAGCACAACATCTACAAGGGTTTTAACTCAATTAAAATATGAGTTAGGTGCATGAATATGAATTATGTATGTCTGGTAACAGCTATTTCTAATTTCGTAGGATTTGCTTGCTACTTGCTTGCTACCACTACCCATGTAGCTTGGATAATTCTATAAGCTCCCAGGCCATTTCTATCCTGTCTTTTTCAGGTAAATTCTATGAAAAAAAAAAAAAAATAAATAAAATTGATAATCCCTTTATAGTTTCTGGGACAGAAGAACATGGGAATGACAAATAGAACAGAGAATGAGTGTGGCCTAACTAAAGACGTGATAAAATTTGAGCAAATATTTGATGGAAGGTGCTAGTGTACTTACCTGACTCTATTTATGCCACATTCCTGGGAACATTCAAGGCCAGGTTGGATGAGGGATGAGCAACCTGATCCAGTGCAAGATGTTCCTGCTTATTTCAGTGGGACTGGACTAGATAACCTTTAAAGATCCCTTCCAACCCAAACCACTCTATGATTCATTCTATTAGAACACATGTTCAATTCACCACTCATTAAATTGAGTTTCATTTTTTTAATATATACTTGTGATTGATTAGCACAGGCTTTGTTTACATGATAAAAGCTAAGAAATACTTTTTTAAGACCAAGCCAAAAGTACCAGGAGCCTGATTCCTTTTTATCCTTAGCTCCTATTGATTTTGAATTGTCGGTTTTCAGTTACAGGCTTCAAGCTGACCTTTGCTTATATGTCATATTGCCCATGAACAGGTGGAGTGGGACTTGTCTCACCTGATTTCTGGTTTCTACAGTACAGGATTTTATCTCTAGGGTGACCAATGAGTTTTCTTGGAGCTGATGGAGAAAACCAGCTACATCTGCAGCACATTTGGCTCTCCTGCCTGCATTTACATTCCCCTGCTCTTAATGTGTTTTGTTCCTCAATAACAAATGTAAAACACAGCCGTGCAAATGCTGTACTTTTCTTCCTAACATTTCAAAGAAGAGCAATATGGCCCCAGCTACAGAGCCTTGGCTGCTACCTCAAAGTGTATTATTTGGGGTCTTTTTTGCCCGAGAGGTTATCCGATTCAATTTCACAAGCATCAGGCAGGACAACATCCCACAAGTGCCCTCAATTCAGCTTGCTGCTGAATGCTGCCCCACCAGGCTAGTGGAGCTTATTAGAGCTGAGGGAAGACACGGTGCTTCAGAGGAACCTCCTAAAAGTGCCTGTAGCTACCAAAGGATATGCATAGCACTTGATGCCTTTGCTTTCTTTACTTAACAGGCCTTGTAAATCAACAGACCCTCAGGAGGCTTTTTCATTTATTTCCCCTACTCTCTTCAAATGTGAATTTCAGAATTAAGCTATTACCATGCTGAAATGTGAAAAATCTAGCTAAGAGGTACCTTTAGCTATTGTAGCTGTTGGCTTATTCCTGGGAGAGGCAGGACTGCATAATTTATCTGATGTTTTTCCTGAGTAAGAAGAGCATATTTTCAAAATCAAAACTCAAGATAGGTTTGTGGTAACAGTGTTGAGATTCCTGAGATAGTTCTGCGTTAGTGCCATGGCCGTCTGTCTGATAAACCCTGCTAATGTTGCTCTTGGCACCCTCTGGCTGGCTGGCAAGTGGGTATATTCTCTCAACATAGCGTTTTTCCAGTACCAGAGCTGAACTGGAAAATGAACCTGGGGACACAATTCAGCAGCGAGAGCCTGTGGAATGCAAAAGGAATCCAGACATTTAATTCCCTGGTAGCTCTCTGGAAAATCCCTGCCTTGCTGCTCTTGGTAGCTACAGCACATAACCCTGAGCAGCTGGCATGACCAGCAAACACCAGAACAGCTGGGAGGGTGCATATTCATGGGGCTTTTCTCTTTGCAAATGCTTTGTCAAGCAGCAGAAGTGCTGTTCCAGGAACCTGCTATTTTTCTGGCAAAACTGTGGCGAGCAGCACTGGTCTCAGAACTCATGAAAAGAATGAAATAAATAAAAAATATATATAAAAAATAATTAGAAATAGAATAAAAATTGAGGGACACAGTTAATGAAATCCTCTGTAAAAAAAAAAAAAAACTTGGCCATTTTAGCAGGCATGACATGTTGGGTTATGATCCCCCCTTTTGGTATCTCACAAAATGGGCAAGAGACACACATCTCCGTGAGTAGCTGTCTCTCTAACATTGCCAGTAAACCCTTTCTACAACCAGAAGGGATCCCTCAAAGGGCAGTTCACCCCATCATGGCATAGTACTTAAGAGCAGCAGACTGAATCACTCTCTGCCAGGCCTTGTCTTAGATGCTGACAAGGAAGGAGCCAGCACCTGACTTTAAATGACCACATTTGGTTGAGAGGAACCCACCCTCCCATGAATATACACATTTAGCTCACATAGTTGAAGCATATGGACTGTTGTGTTTATAACTTCAGTTCTCACCATACACAAAATAAAGCAAGTCTAGTTAAAATATACAGAGCAAAAAAAGGGATCTTTCTCCTCATGTCACCACCCTTCATCACCACTGCAAACACCACAGATATCACTACATACAAGCAGCTCAAGTGGCTCCAAGATGTTTCAGATCTACTCTCACTTCTACACAAAGAGTATTAGATCAGCAGCCATGCCTCTAAAGTGAAGGTTAACCATCACTCAGTAAGCTCTTGATGGGTGCCAGTGGTTTCTAAACCAATAGTTTCCCCAAAGAAAATGAAACTCTTTTAGGAACATGTAAGTCTCATGTCAGCTGATGCTCAGCCAGTACACAGACAGATGCTAATGACTTCCAGAAGGAAGAAGGGTGTCAGACTCAAAAAGCCCCTAAATTTCCTGACTTATATGAGACCAGTTTCATCATGGATCACCATTAACACTCCAAAATAAAAATTATTGTCACATATAGGACTAGTAACGAGACTTAGACATTTAATCTGTTAATGTTCTTTTTGTATAAAGTATGATTGTCAGTGTGTGTGTTGCAGGTAATGCCTTATTTATTGAACAGATTGCAATATGAGATTGGAGTATAAATTCACCAGGTGGGAAAGCATTTTATCCTAACAAAGGTTAATGACTTGCTGGTAGCTCAGCCAACTCATTATCAGCAATATCTGATTGCTACCAGGATAGCAGAGGACAGCCCCTGCCCACCAAAAAAGCCATCAGCATCCCTGAAGAGTTGAAGGCAGACACTAGCCTTGGGGCAGGAGTGTGGAAAATGCTTCCCGAATAAATTAATACAGATAATCCCAGGAGTGAACACTGACTTGAAGAGAAGCCGAGGGGACCCCAGGGAAGGGGAAGCAAATGAACTGAAGTTTTCTGTCAGGAAAGAGTATTAAAGACATGAAGCTTAGGTAAGAAGTAGGTCCTTCAGTATGGCTCATTACGTGGGAGTGAAAGAAATCTTGGAGCTGATCTTCAGATAAGCAAATAACTGCTTATCCTTTTGTCTTCTTCCGCTATCTCTATGTTCTTTCAGGGTCATGCTTGGATTTAGGCTCTGTAAATAAGCACAAGTGTCAGCTATGTGTTAGGCTGGTGTTAAGGATGATGAGAATGTGTCTGAGGCACCTGGCAAACAGCAAGCCATTCCCTACTACATGGCTGTTACAATCCTTAACCTTACACACTGGTGCCCCAGCTATGTGCTGAAATTAATTTCTGTGGAGTTTAGACAGAAAAAGAGGGCTCCCTCACATAATTGCAGAGGCTGCGCATTTAGGAATGAGATGAAGGAGGATTTGTTTGGAAGAAAAACTTTACAATGACCCAGGGAATTACAGACCAGTCAGTCTCACCTCTGTGCCTGACAGGATCTTGGAGCAGATTCTCCTGGAAACCATGCTAAGACACATGAAAAACAACAAAGTGGTTGGTGACAGCCAGCATGGCTTCACTAAGAGGAAATCCTGCCTGACCAATCTGGTGGTCTTCTATGATGGGGCTACGGAACTGATGGACAGGGGTAGAGCAGTTGATATCACCTACCAGGACGTGCAAAGTGTTCGACACTGTCCCGCACGACATCCTTGTCTCTAAATTGGTGAGACACCAATTTGATGGATGGACCACTCGGTGGATAAAGAACTGGCTGGATGGCCACAAAGAGTTGTGGTCAATGGCTCAATGTCCATCTGGAGACCAGTAACGAGTGGTGTCCCTCAGGGATCAATGTTGAAACTGGTCTTGTACAACATCTTTGCCCATGACAGTGGGATTGAGTGCGCCCTCAGCAAGTTTGCTGAAGACACCAAACTCTGTGGTTTGGTTGATATGCTGGAGGGAAGGGATGCCATCCAGAGGGACCTCGACACATTTGCGAGGTGGGCTGATGCCACCCTTACAAAGTTTAACCATGCCAAGTGTAAGGCCCTACACCTGGGTCAGAGCAATCCCAGGCACAGTTACAGGTTGGACAGAGAAGAGATTCAGAGCAGCCCTGCAGAGAAGGACTTGCAGGTGTTGGTCGATAAAGAAAATGAATGTGAGCCGACAGTGTGCACTCGCAGCCCAGAAAGCCAACTGTATCCTGGGCTGCATCAAAAGGAGCTTGACCAGCAGGTTAAAGGAGATGATCCTGCCCCTCTACTCTGCTCTCATGAGACATCTCT
>JAVHNF010068207.1:4149-14235 GCA_034783455.1 Micropsitta finschii | reverse complement strand
GAGCAGCCCAATCCAGTGGAGGGTGTCCCTGCCCATGGCAGGGGGTTTGAAACTGGATGGTCTTGAGGTCCTTTTCTAATTATTCTATGATTCTATCATTCCATGTTGAATAGGGTTTCTCTTCCAGTAGAATAACATAGGTTTCCCAGCATGCAACATGTAAAATAATTAGTTTCCTAAGGGGCCTCAAAGAAAAAAATAATCTGACATTATATGGCAAATATGAAAGAATAACCCTCAAAGGGACCATCTTTTTCATCCTCTTTCCCCAGCTGTTCCTGACAGTTATTTCAAATCTGGGTAAATACCTCCAGTGATGGAAATCTCACAGCCTCAATCTAATTTAGTGCTTAACTGTCTTTACAGTTAAAGGTTTTACTAATGTCTAATCAAATTTGAGTCTTAAATTTAAGATTCTTACTTAATGTTCTATCCCCAGTGGACATCAAAAACAAGTTACGTGCTCTTTGTGTGCAACATCTATACAAATGTATAAGGCATCTTGCTCTTCTTATAAGTCATCGAAAGAGCCCTTTCTCCTCATATATTATTACTTCATTTGTAATCAGTCTCTTTCCCATTAAATGTTTGTACATTTTGGACTTTGAAGACATGGTGTCTAGAATTCTTCATATATAGCATTTCTGTGTATGAAATTCTTAATTTTTAGTGTGAGTTTCTTCATCCTTGGAGTTTTTCAAGACACAACTGGATAAACCTCTAAGCAACCTGTTCTGACTCTATATCTGACCCTTCTCTGACATCCCTACCAGCTTGAATCAATCTGTAAATATAAACTAAATATAAAAATTTAGTCACTACAATTTTTTAACTTTTTGAAAAATATCGTAGAAATACAGTTGCTCACTTGCTTCTGTGTTTGTTTTGTGCGTTTACTTCAGGTTAAGTTTAAATATTCTTTGTTATTGGACTATATTTTGCATTTAAGTTTACAGTCTTCTTTAGAGATTAGTCAGATTCATGAAGCAGGTTAGGGAGTTTATTATGGCATTTCAGTACATTTGCCTGAGATGGTGAAAGATGGATTTTTAAAGCCATCGTAAGCAAATGTATTTTCTGTTTGTCTCAGTCACTGGTTCCTTGTCTGATTGTGAAAAATTCAGTTGAATGGGACTTTTAACTGGTTATCATTCTTTTCTGAATACTTAAATTGACTGATACATGGAAGCCCTGACAAATAAAACCTGGAGTTAACCAGAGCTGTGTTTTAAACTTTCAAGGTTATTATGAGAAGTGTTCTGAAAAAATCATACAGTTGATGATACTTACTAGATACTTCTGACAATCTTGTCCTTGTTTTCACAGTTGTAAAATTAAATTCTATGTCCATGTCACACTGTAGACGTGTTGATATCAGTGTTTCATTGTCTCATTGTCCTGGGTTCAGCAGTAGCAGTCGTTTTTATTTCTTCTTGGTGGCTGGTGTGGCGCCGTGTTTCTGGCTTTCGGCCTGGGAACCGAGCTGATAACACCGATGTTTATAGTTACTGGTCAGAATGTTTAGGCTAGCCAAGGACTTTCTGAGCCTCATGCTCTGCCAGGGAGGAGGGGAAGCCAAGAGGAAGCACAGACAGGACACCTGACCCAAACTAGCCAAAGAGCCATTCCATACCACAGCACGTCATGCCAAGGATGTAACTGGGAGTTACCCGGAAGGGCCAGATCACTGTGGGGTGGGGGGCAACGTATCGGTATCGGTCGGCGGGTGGTATTGTATTCTCTTTCCTTGTTATTTCCTTTATCATTATTATTGGTAGTAGCAGTAGTGATTTGTGTTATTCCTTAGTTACTAAACTGTTCTTATCTCAACCAATGGGAGTTGCATTCTTTCGATTCTCCTTCCCATCCCTCCAGGAGCAAGGGAAGAAAGGGAGGGGGGGAAGTAGACTGCATGGTTCTAATTTACAGCCTAGGCTTAAACCATGATAGTTGTGAAGTCTTGATTCATGCTATCTTTGATGTACCAAAGTGATCCCAGTATGGGGATGTTGCGTCCGTGCTCACTCTAAAACTTAATTAGTGTTAACTTGCCTTCATGTAAATGATTTTTTAACTCTTTCCCCAGTTCTACTTGAACTACTATTTGCTCAAAAGCATGTGAAATTAGAGTTTTAGCCCCTTTCATCAAAACTTCAAAGTGCTAGTGTCATTTCAGCTGAGCTCCCAGCTTCTCCCTTTAATGACCGACATCACCACCACCTATATTTATTATTCTTGGCAGAGTGAGAAAAGCCTCTGTTCTGTAAGTATCTGGCTTGTACCTAAAACTTTGCCTCCTACACCACTGTCACTACAGCCCGTGTCTTGATCAAAGGCTGGAGGCCTGCCGAGCTGCCATGCAGCTTCTGTGATGTTTTGCAGGAGGAGAGGTCTGGTGTACCCAGAGAGGGCTGCAGAGCCTGGTGGGGAGGGGTGAAGGCAGAAAACTCTTCTTGTGCCGCTATCTCTGCACACCCCTGTGCTCCAGCCCTTTGCTTCGGTGGCTGACTAGGACCCTCACTGCTCATGGTGGCAAGGCCAAGAGTAAATCAAAGCAGAACTGCTGCTTTACAGCAATGCCCCGAGTCAGTAAATGAGGTCTGCTAGATGAGGTCTCTTTTTCTTCCTTACCCTTTGATAACCCACAATTGAGAAGAGACGTTAGGGTATTCAGTTGGTATTAGCCTGCATGTTGTCATCTCTTTCCATAATCTATCTGTGCTCTGTCCCTGCTTTTTGTCAAGAAACCCATCACTATTCTTGCACTTCTGGGTGTTCCTCACCCTAATACTTGCATTACTTTTACCTAATGTGGGCAAACATACTATCCCAGAGTTTGGCCAAAGGATGGTTGCACAGGTGAGGTCTTCATGGGCTACCCTTTCATGTGTGATTGCTGTGCTGTGTAGCACTTGCACTCGGCAATGCAGATTTTTCAGGCTTTGTATTTCCCTTTCAGCTTGTATCAAGCATATGTTGCTTCTCTGTACACAGGAAGCTCAAAGAATTTCTCAGCTGCCTTTCTGTCATCCCTGAGTTCAAATTACAGCTGTCAATTATACATGAAAGGTAGGTGAGATCAAAGTCTTCCCTTAGTCCTGCTAGTTGTGCATCTGCTTTACCCATGGAACTGCAAAACCAAACTTGTTTTTCAGAATGCTCCTCTTCAGTTTAACCTGATACACTTTATCAAAATTAGCATCTTAGTAGCTTCCTGCTATTGTACAGTGGATGATGAAGAACACTTATATGCTTGTAAATGCCAGAAGAGTTTAAAGCGTGTGAAAAGGACATTTTACAAAGAGTACTTTCATGATTCCCTTCAACGTTTGACAAGAATTTTACCTAGAATTGGAAATGTTGATGAATTGGATCATTTCAGAGTAAGACAGCAAAAGAGGGTAAGAAAAGATGTTATTTTTTTTTTAAGGTTTATGATTGAAAAAATGACTAATGGTCGAAGGCGAAATTCCAACCCCATTTATGTGAAAGTTACTGCATCCTCCTTCATACTTCTGATACACAATCTGTTGTTGAATGTATTGTATACATCCACTCCTGAGGAAAACGAAAGGGAAATTTTTAAATCAAACACATCTAAGCCCTTTTTTCCCCCCCAAACTTATGGTTCCCACACCAACATTATTAAGAATTTTTAAATATTCTTATTAAAATGATAACTTAAAGTAAATGAACTCATTATGTGCATTTCAGCTCCAACTTCAATCTGATGGAACATAAACATCTAATTAAAATTGAAATACTCTGGACATTGAAATGTTCCACTTTATCAATATATGCTTACTTTAAAAAAGATTATAAACAGTACCAAAGTACTGTTCCAGTGTTGGAAGAAACTCCCCTTGATGAAGTTCTTGTGCGGAAACGTGTATAATGTAGCACTGTACTGACACTTCTTAGGGATTTTAACATTAGTAGTTCAATAAGTAATGTGAGCTGCTTTGGTCTTCATCTAAAACTTCTTTGTAAAGGGATTTCTCCCATGCAGTGATTTTGTTCCCTATGGATTTTATCATTAAGCATGACAAGTTTCTTCATGTTAGCAAACTCTCTAATAAAGGGAATTTTTGGCACTTCAGTCTTTTGGTTGGTTGAGCTGTTGGGGGTAGAGTCAAAAGAGAAGAAAAGTTATACAGAATACTTTATTTGTCTTTTAAATTAAAAATTGCTCAGCTGGATATTTGTTCTGAAGATTTTTGGCAAGTGTGGGCACAACAGTAAATCTCACTTATAGGGTGCACCAAGGATAAGGCTCCCCAATGCTGTCATTATTGCTGTACTAAGGGCATGTTGTGTATATCTGTCACCAAGTTGCAATTAATTCTGAGTCATCATCATCATCAGTCACTGTGTCTTTTTGCAGACCTTGTTGCAAGCTATCTGAGGCTTAGCTCTTTATTTCATATGATTGAGAGGGGCAACTCTCATTGATATCTTATGTTCTCTTTCAAATAATCTGAACAATACTGAAATGCTTTAAAAACCCCACAATGAACACTACCCATGCACAAACAAAAACCAGGCTAATTTTGTCACTGTGTGAGGGTTAACATGATACTGGCTATAGAAACGGCAGCTTTGCACGCATTTCGGAAATGCTTTTAATCTCGTTGCTTGGGCTAATCTAGAGAAGAAAGAAACCTTACATACACCATTCCAAAGATGGGGCATATCAGGTCTTGTTTCACAGATTTGTAAAGTGTAATTGTACATCTGAAGAGTTTTCAAGAAGAATGTTAAACACCTCAGGATATGCTTATTAGAAATGTACCTTCCAAATTTGATTTTATATTCTACTACTTAAGGAAGCAGGATGATAGCCTGACTTTGGATGAGCCTGTTTAGATTCAGAGGACTGCCACTCAGGATTGCGACTTTGATGCTGATCTCTGTTTACACTAGTTATGGAGGTGGCCATAGCTTGGCTTTCAGCAGTTTGGAAGTGGGAAGAATGAAATCAAGGCTGCAATGTTTTAAAGCATCTCCACATATTGTTCTTCTGCACTTTGAGAGAAAAGCAAACAAGCACCTGGGAGTAGTGAAATTGTTTGTTTGGGCTTTTTTCCCCTAATGTGGACCTCAGATTTAGCAGTGGGAAATGGTGGTGGTAGGCAGTGCTCTGAGCAGCAGATACTTACCCTGGCACCTCAGTCCTTTCCCTGCTGCCCTCTTAAAATGACAGCAATGATGGTTTTGCCTTGCAGGAAATCAACCTTATAGTCTGTAGCCAAATCGACACTCTAATATAAATTGTAAGCGTGTTTTGTGGGACTTGTGCCCCACTAGTGTCATTGACCTTGTACTGGGTATTCATATCAGTGATGGTGGAAAAATGGGTCCTCAGGTGCTCCTGTCTGATGCTTTTCAAGACTTATTGTTATGCACTGAGTAAATCTTAAAACTTTCTCATGAAAAGCAAGAGGCCAGTTCTTGTTTTTATCACAATAGCCATTGCCTGAGCTAGCAGAGTACGTGCTTGAACTTGGAAGGGCTGACTCTAGCTTGATTAGGTAGACTGTAGACTTCATTTTTCACACCTAAGATGAGCACACTGACCGCCAGGTTTTCCCAGGCAACTTTTAATTTCTTCTCTGCTCTTTGTTTTATTTCTATCCTCCCTTCACCAACACTCACCCCCTAGTCCACCCCCCAGATAACTAACCTAGTTGCAGATTTATGGGATGAAGTTGGGTGAGGGTACTGTATTCCATTCATGTGCTCTAATTTTAACAGCTTTTACTTATATGAATGTAAAAGAATATGGACTTTTTCTATCTCTCTTTCACACTTCGAACCAGAAATGGTCGTCTCATCTTAACTGGTTCATACATTCCTTCAGGCAATCCAATTTTTATGGAAAAAACTTTCATCACAAAATCTCTGACTTATTGTGTTCCCTGGAGACCCGTATCTATGGGATTTTAGTTTCTTTGCCTTTGATGCATTGGCACAAAAAAAGACTTTAATAAGAAGCAGAAGCAAGCCCACCATTCATCTTTCTCTACTGCTCTTCAATTTGTAAATGAGCAAAGTTTAGTTATATACTTGCATGTAGTAATTATTCTTTAACAAATTAAAATACTGTAACTTTCAGTGGTTCCAGCAGTGACTCCTTTCCTGTTTATTATTAGGAGACTATAAATGCTAATGATAACTGTTAGTCCATTCTAAATCTTTCTTTTCCAAATTAGTCACCTGATTTTTTTCCTTTTCTTTTCTGGGCATCTTTCTGTTTTGAGACTCAGAAGGTAAACTTAATAGTCATATTGAATATTTCAGGGCTCGGTGTGAATGACTTCTTAGACCTCATTCCTTTACCAAATTCTTTTAGTACCATCTTGTGAATTTAGTTATACTGTTACTACCATGGTTGGTTAGTTTATTCTTTACTGGGATATTCTGAAAAGCAAAACCCACCAGAGGATTTGTTTCAAGTCTGTGAGTGGGGAAAGGAGGAAGAAAAAGGTTGGCAGAGCTTTAATGATCCCTTGCTGACAGATTAGTGTCTGGTGGTATAATAACTGCCAGGAAAACCTAAAGCTGTTTGAGGTGGCTTCCACTTATCCCCTAGGCAGTCTTATGGTTGACTGTATATTTTGAAGGGGCTTGTCTGTTTAGATTTCACTGCTTATATTTTCTGTAGGATCAGTTCTGTCTGAGCTGCAGTTCATCAGTTTTAGGCAAGGCTTCTGTACAGGCTTTGCAATAGACCCTGTGTCAGTGCTTGATCTGTAGCCTCTGCAATACCAGTCCAGTGATGTAACTCTTCAGTTTTTCCATTGATTAAGTGGAAAAAATGATTGAATTGCAAATTGTAAAGCATACATTTGGGGTTTTCTTTTATTGTTTTATTCAGCATTGCTAATCTGGTTCTACTCCTCTGCACAAGCTGGCAAACTAGTCTTAAATTTGACTTCATACTAATCTTCCTTGGTGTTCAAATCTATTGCAGTAACAAAATAAGTGGGAAAGTGTTGATTTCCATATATTTGTAAAGAAACAATGCTTTCTGAGTAATGAAAATCTTGAGTCTCACAGATAAACTGTAAATACTTGAAGAAGTGTGTGTCAAGGGTGGGAGTTCTTTCAGGGTGACATTAACAACACTGGCACAAACTGCAGCACAATTTAAATTAACTTATTTTTCCTCTTTCCTGAGTTTACAATGCATATAAAATGCTGATATGGTTCAGAGAGCTGCTCATATAGTGCAGTAGAATCAGGTTAGCATTAGGATTGTCCCAGCATACAACAGGGAGATGATGTGTGTGTGTGGAGCTTTACCCTCTTTTTCCACAACCCTGGATTGAGAATAAAAAGGAGTGGGTTAAATTAGAATTACAGAGCGAGAAGAACCCCCTGGTATGTGAGAACAGGGTCTGAGGCTTAGCTGCTTCTGTGCATTTCAGACTTTTACGTCCACCTGCATTAAGTTGCCTTATTATCATATCGGGCTTGACACCAGTCCCAGCTCATCTTGGGTACAACAGGCAGTTAAGGCTGATGCTAAGAAGCCTGACAAAAACATTGTTGCAGTAGCAATGTAGCAATAGGCTTGTAAATCTCCTCTGTGTACTTGGAGTTCATTAAATTTAGTGGAGTGACAGTTTACCACTCAGCAAAATGCAGGATTTTCAAGGGAAGATGCAACACGTACAGTTTCCAAGCCTGTTTCTTACGGCAAGTCAGTCAGTTGTCAGACTAAATTATAAGTGGAGATTGATGGGGATTGTTGGGAATATCATATTTGTCAGAGAGGTGCTGGGTCACCAGTCTTTTATTTTTCAGCAAGTGCACTTCTTAGACAATATCAGTTACAGTCCCTTCATCAGTGATTATTTTGGTTGGTATGCCAGCTGTGTGCTCTTTTACACATGTTCTGATGGTTTAAGCATTCTGCCTAAGGTTAACCAGCTGCCAAGTGATCTCTTGTCTGTAACTGTTGATATGACACCAGAAGTTTGCCTGTGTCCTTTGCACTGGACATTATTCGCTGTTGCTTGCTGTTAGCAAAATTCATTTTTTGAAAGGATTATTTCCAAGCAGTAGTTTCCAGTAAACCATTGACTTGATGTTTGAAATGCATAGTGAGTCCTTGGTTGCTTCAGGCACCCTGTATTTGACTCAATATTTGAAGATCAACTGTTCTAAATTAAAAAGAAAAGAAATAGCATGAAATGAAATGTGACGAAGCAAGAAAAGACTCAAGAATGTTTCTACTTCTATCCAGTTATATGCACAAGTAATTAAACATTAGTATTAACAATTTGTCTCTCATATGGGAATTGCCCATTTGACTCCTATCAAGGAGCTGTAAGTGTAGAGCTAAGAGTTTATCTCTCTAAGATTTTGAATCTAAAGGCAGAATTTGACTTCAAGACTCTGGAGTTTAGTTAATTCCATTTTTTCCAAAGGAAGTAGAGGTTGCTGGTTAAAGATGCTATACTAGACCTTGGTCTGAAAACCCTGTCTCTATGGTTGTGGTTGCACAACTTGGCCACGTGGTTAAAGGCCAGCTCCAAAGGCCAAGCCATAAGGCTGTGCAGAGCATAGGACTATTTTGAGCACAGAGTAGAGGTAGTACTGTCTACAGTGTTTATGGGTTCATAAAGCCTCCTTTGCAACCCAGGTAGTGTATGCTTGCAGCTGCCTGCAAAAGGCAGTGTCATATGACCATTGTAGACAGTAAGTACTAGGTCCTGCTTGTGTACATGGGAATTCTGGAGCATTTTCTTCCTCACATAATATTACTCTCTTGACAACATCTCTAGGAAGAATCTGAGCTTCTGTTAAGACGTGTCAGTGTAAGCAGGAGGTATGTAAAACCTCTAAAAATCAGCAAGGATCTTTGTGAAACGACAGAAAGAAGCACGAGCTTTTGTTGCTAATGTTGCAATCATCTAGCATGCTCTCTGCTTTTAGTTTCTCTTATTTTCTTGGTTTCACAAAGACCTGTAATATTTGTTTCTGGGTTTTGTATCAACACATCAGTTTTATGTTTAATTTTCTTTCGAAGTGACTCAAAGTAAAGCAAATACTAGCAATAAAAACAAATTAAAAGAACAAAAATGCATCACTTAAAAAGAGGAACAGTGTATAGCTAAGTTTTCAAATAAATGTTCAGACATAGGTACAATTTTAAAGTAATTACATTTTAAGACCCTACAAAAAAAATCCTTTTCCTTCTTCCCCAAGTGAATATTCTGCAAAGTTGTCTCCTTCATGAAATTTCAAAGTTACCAAATGCGTGGCTGTTTAGAAGACCATGCTTTCCATCTGTGTCTGAGGAAGAGTGCGCTGGGAGGGTATCATTCAGATAAATAGGAAGAGCCAAATCCTGGGATTACTAAAGTGGCATTGTTAATTGTCAAGATGGTGCTGAATAGACAGAGGCACTTAACTGTTGTGTTTGTGCTCCATTGAATCATTGTCTCTTTGTGTTGTTTTTAATTTGCTTTCTACTGTAACTCATGAAATTTATATTACTGCCATTAAGGTGAAATTTTTGAAGCTACATCTGCTCATTGGTTTGCCGATTCCCTCTCTTGAAATTAGATTGATGTAGTGTTATATATTCATTCCAATCTAATGACTTTTCCAGAGCCCCAGAGTAAAGAAAATGGGTTTCATTAATTTCCCTAATAGCATCACTGAAAGACATGTAATGTGCAAAGTTAAAACTTCTTTTGTTTTTAATCTCTTAATGATCTCTTTTCCCTTTGTTCAGACTATCCTTAGTTTTACAATAATAGAGAGGAATGTAAATGTCTCTTGGTGTATTTGTCAGGGAAGCGAGACTTCAACCATTTTGGTTGAAATGTTTCATGGCATCTTTATGTTCTCTACTGATGTTTATTCCTCTATTCAGTCCATTTATTGCTCCATAAATTGCAATGTGTATGGTTTCTTTTATTTTTTTCCCTTCCCAAGGAAAATGAAGACCAAGTTGCTCAGTTGCATCCTATTTGGCATCCTGAATTTGTGACTTGTGTCTCGATAAAAGTCTGTAAGTACCATTACAATAATAGGAATTATTTTTATTATACTGAAAGCAAGATCTTGACA
>JAVHNF010068206.1:0-12014 GCA_034783455.1 Micropsitta finschii | reverse complement strand
CTCCACTCTTCCTTTCAGAAGGCCTCAGAATGAGCGCTCTATTCTCATGTGATGAGATGGGCTTTTACAAGTCAGATCACTACAGGGTATTGAACTCTGACGGTTTTCCTACCAAAGGTTCACTTGCTTTTTGTTGGACCCCGACAGGTACGATATCTGAGCTAAAATCAACCATCCTTATTACATTCACTTTGGCATAATGAGTTGTAAACTTGCTGAAACAAAACTACCTTCTCACCTCCACACTGAGTAAGTGTTACTAATTTTCCCAGTATCCTGCCTACTGCTACTTTCTTCTCTGCAAGTGACCAATATAGTATCCCAGAATACGCTTCATGCTTCAGCTTTCAGTGAGACGAGAAGGCACAGAGGATGTTCAGGACATACTATGCCTGCTCCTGCAGGCGGAAATAGTTTCTGGCCTTCTGTATTAATCCCATGAAAAAACAAACCCCAAAACTACTGGCACACAACTAGAAATCGATTTGCTATGAAGCGGGACATGTCCCTCATGTCTCCTTTCTTGTCCTATTAACTCAGTGTAACAAAATTAACTTCCTGGATCATTACTATTTTTACTACTTTCTAAACAGTGCTCTGACTACCTATTGGGAATCTATTGGGAAGTATCAAGTTAAGGCATAGGTGATTTTCAGTGTTCTCAGGATATGGTAGAGATTTGCCAGCCTAAAATTTCTGCTCTAAATGTAAGAGCCTCAGCATTTGTTTAGACACACACACACAGATGTTACATGAAAAAGCATTCTGGGTTCCCAAAGCTGTTCTGGGACAGAGGAACAGGGCCCCATAAAATAGGAAAATGCTTTCAAATCAAGGCTGGAGAGTGGGGAACGCCAAATACTGGAGCTGGGCCATCGGCCACATCATGTTCAACATCAGGACAGTGATGCAAGTTGTCACACAGCAGGGTGAAAGGAGAAAGAAGTGCCTCCCCACATTGCATCCTATGCATCCTGCTCGTTCCTAGTTGAAGTGTAGTGCCTGTATGGAGCCCGTCATTCACATCACAATTCTTCACAGTCACAGGCATGCTGCACAAGCTGATCCCAAACTGGGGAGGAATATCCTGTGTCCTGCTACAGTGGGACTTTCTCGTAGAGATGTACCTCTGAACAACTCCAGAAACACTCAAGTGCCCATATGCTTTGAAACATACAAGCCCTTCTCTCTCTAACAGCCGTACTCCTGTTTCCTTTCTACGCCTGCTATACCTACAACACCACGGGTGCTGACAAGGTATCATCCCTCTTCTAAATATTTCAAAGAGGAAAGGTTTAGAGCTTCATAAAAACAAAAAACAAACAAAAAAAAATCACAATTAATCAAAGATGTAGCAACCAAGTATGTGAGATGCCCTACACCAGTCAAATGTAATTCTCCCACAGTTTTGAATCATCTGATGCAGCGTTAGACATGCTGGTCTACCCTCACTATTGCTCGAGATTTTTCCTAAGGACATAAAATACCTACTAACAATACACAGAGGTTCTCACTTTTCACCCCTACAAGCTGAAGCACTGTTACGGATATGCTGTGCAAATAAGGCCTGTGCAATCCTACCAAAAAAAGAAATTGCACACCCAAAGCTAAGCAGATATTCAGAACTGCAACAGAGAGGGAAGTCATGAAAGCAGCTATTTCTGTCTTAAAATACTTGTAATTTCTACTATGCAACTCATCATTTTCTTTTCAAAAAGCCTTAGCTTCTCAAAGCTGGTGTAAACCCTGAATTTGGAGACATGGGGAAAGAATATGTATTCCTTCACAGTATGCATTTATAGGAGTTTCTGCCTCTTTCTCTCCTTCGGACCACATTTCAGCCCAAATTTAACCTTTCTTTGATATACAGCATAGTTGATGTGCATGTAAGTGAGTAAGATCAGAGGGAAAGTATGTTTTTGCTTGGAAACATGCCATTACAACAGTGTTGGAAAACAAAGTACATAAACCCAAAAGACTCTCCTTTAGTGTTTGCTCAGATACTTCACAAATGTAGGACAGGTGTATTACCCTTTTAATGTATAAACTAGGCCAGAAAAATTGTTTTCACAAGCACTAAAATCACTTTATTGATCTTTCACAGTAAATGCCTAGACTTCCAGATGGACTCAAAACTACAGGGGGTTCCATTAGGTGAACAGATACCTTTAAACATACCAAATTATCTGAACAGAAAATGTTAAATAAAATAGGTTCCCACTCGTGTGTGCTACATCTTTCAGGAGGAAGAAAGCTATTTTCAAGTTATCCCCAAGGAACACTTCAGTAATGTTTCTCTGAATTTTTAGCTACGCTACTTCTTTCTTTCACATATTATTTTTTAAAACTTTATTAAGAATTTCCTAAACTCTTCATGTTAATTAGGTTCTGCTGCAGTTCACAAGATGCGGGCAGTCATCAGTACTCTTCCCATAAAGGACTCACGATTCAGTAAAATACTGAAGCTGATTCAGCTCGCCCTTGGCAAGGTAGCTTTCTTCAGCATTTATCTCCTACAGAAGTATAACCCAGGGACTGAAGTGAGCAGCACAGGTTACATTTCTGTTTTATACAAAGTTTCTCCTCTCAATAGCTTTTGTATCATTTACCATTTATTTAGGTTCGTGTCTAAATGCAACATCAAAAGCATGAACTATTTTCAGCTGCAACAGCAGTATTTTATCTCTTACCAATGTATTCATCAATGCTTCTTTTTAGAGAAGATTTTACAGTCAGAGGCAAATGCAAATGCAGTTTTAAAAGTGAGATGGTTAAGACTCAATGCAGCACTTAGGAGATACCCATGCAGCAGGGATAATAACTAGCTACTATGACATCACATCTAAACACTGGTACCCAATACTTACTCATTAGTGTCCTTCTAGAATCTTGCTCCTCTTAAGAGGTTTCATTCTCTTGCCTTCAAAATAGCTATGATTTGCTAATACATGACATACCTTAAACCTCCTCTGACAAGCTCTACTGATACAGTCATGTTTTTTTCCCACTTGTATTTTCACATCATTTGAATGCACTCATTGTCAGCCTCCTCTGCCTCCACCTCTCCTACATTATGTGCAGCACCCATTTGTTTCAGACTATAAAAAGCACTGGTAGATTCTAAAGCTACTAAAAAGAAGTAGCCACCATATGGGAGCTGTGAGAAATTTGTTCTAGTAAATGAAATAAGACTCAACTTTAGAATTAACTGATAAACAGAAGTTTCAAATATTATTTCGAATATTATTAGGATAGGTCGCATTTTCCTTTTGAAGTTATACAGAAGAACTGTGACCATCACCCTTGAAGAAAACTGCAAGAAACCTTTTTTTTTTTTTTTTAGGAACAAGACAGATGGGCCCTGGTTTCAAATATAGAAGACCTTCCTACACAAAACAGAGGTGATGGCACATGATATGTGGGTAGAATGATTTTTTTGGTTACTTTCCCAGGAATGTGTTCACCCAAGAGGTGAAATAGGATAAGAGAGAAAAGGCAGGGGGGACGATGACATACAAAGCTAGGAAGGAGGGAGTACCAAAGCAGCAGGCTCAGAAGCGATGCTGATACCATGTTTGTGACCAAGGAAAATGCAAAAAAGCATAGCTTTGAGCAGATGGGTAGCACAAACGTACCTTTACATGGGGATTCAGGTTACCACACTGATCACTATTTCTGGATGACTACAGGGGACTTGAGAGCAAAGAAATTACTTCAGTTCAGATGCAGGAGATGGCAGAGCTTTGTCAGACTGCATCCACCTCCCACGTAAGTGGGAAAGCAGTGCTTCAAGTCCTGCAAGCAGGCGGGGTTGTGCCAAACCCACAGTGGGTTTCACCTCACAACTGGACCTCCTCAGGAACCCAAACTGGAGAATCTCCTGCCCAAGCAGCAACTCTGAACAGTTGTCTTATCGCTCACTGTCTTCCTCCCCTGTCACACCGTAGGCTTGCTTTCTTTGTCTCCCTTCTGAGTAACTCCTCCTGCTTTCAGCCTGTGCTTAATCCTCCAGGAAATCTCACTCCCGAGAAGAAGAGTGCTTCTGTACATAATCTCCAGACAGCAGCTGTGACCCCAGCACCCAGAAAGGGGATCATTGTGCAGAACCATGGTATCAGGGATGAACTTCCCCTCTCCCCCCTGCCATTTATTTAAGGGCTGCTGGAAGAGCGCTGTTAGTTTATGCACACACACTGCCAGCAGTGATTTTTGCTGGCAGCTGTGGGGTGCTTGTCCCTTTGCCCTCATTTCAGGCTACCCTCAGAATCTGCACAACCATCTATTTTATTTTATTTTTTTTTTAATTTTTTATTTTGCATTTTAAGGGATTAAACTTCCCACCTGCCAACAGAAGGAGCACTTGGTTTTTTTGCATTCGGTCCTCGAGGCTACAGCAGTATTACTGAAAAGCCACTTTGTCCATTTTTAATATCCAGAAATACAGAACAGCTGTGCTTTCGCGTAGTCCTTTCGTATAAGAGTGGCTCAGAGACAATATGAAATTCAAGGCTGACAAGACTCAGACCTGAAATGCCTGAAAAAACACACCAAATCCTCCCCACCACCTTCTAAAGTCCTTTTTTCTCTCCTTCTTTTACACTTTATACTAGTTCTCAAGACACACTATCCTACCAGCACCAGTCAGTAGAGTAACAGGTGTTATTTTAAAGCACGAGACTTTGAACAACCTACTTCTTCACAGCATGCTTATCAGCCTTTTAGCACACTCAGCTTTTATTATTCTGACACAAGATAAACCTTACATAACAGCACACAGTGTACTAATTTACAGGATAACAACATGGATATGGAGTTCAGAACACTGCACACTTTTCAGACTGTGGGTATTTCCCGTACCCCTAAGAAAGGCATATGCTGCGCAAACACTTTAAAAAGCATCCAAGTGGAATTCAATACATTGAAAGAAGCTAAAGTACTCTGGAGTGATTAACAAATGCACTTCAGCAGAATGGCAGAAGAGGATAATTAAGGACTAAACCCACAGAGATACTGAGACAACTAAAATATCTCCAGTTTCTTCTGGAAATGATCAGAAAAGCCCACTTGCCCATTGATGGTGTCAGGCGGATGTAAAAATGACTCCAGATCACTGCAAGTGACCACAGATCTTCCTATCTTCTAACACAATCCCCGCTTTTGAAGGATTTAAGTGCTCCTGTTTGGAGACATTGAGCTGAACAATACCTATCCTCTGCCTCCTTCCTTGGCTAAGGTTTTTTTCTCATGTGCAGAAGAGAGCTGGAAGCCATCCACCCTGGAGCTAGTCTCCAGCAGAACAAGAGTCAGAGCAAAACCAGTATTAAAAAGACAGAACTATCTGAAACAGTAAAAATGGCAGGGAGGTAAAATGATGAGACTTCTTATTTTTCTAAAATTAGCCTGTTTCATCTGTCCTTCATACCAGAGGACAAAACCAAAACACCTCAAAGACAAAGGAATGCATTTTTTCCTCCAGCTCAATAAAAGTTTTCCAGACTCTGCTTACACAATCCAAGGCATCATCTCCCCACTGAAACAACACAACTCTGGTGAAAAGTAAATGGTCAACATTCATCTTATAGAAATAGATCACAGCAGAGCTATCTTCTTTGCTGTGGTCCTTCCCCGAGTCTCCTATTGGCTCCCTGAACTATTGCTGATATCCAAGTCCTCAAGCAGAAACAAAAACAGCCAAAAAGCACTTGCAGGGCTTTCTCAAAGGCTGAGACAGATTTCCAGAAGAGATTTTACACTGAGCTACTACTTGTCCACCTTTATAACACATTCCTTCCTTTCCCTTCCCTTCTTGGAGAGAATTGTACTTAAAAGGTACATGCACATACACATTCCTGCTAGCTTTGCCACACAGTCAGGATTTGTGGACCTGGTGATGAAAGACACTTTGCTACTATGGGCTGGAGAAAAGCTCCCAGCTGTAACTTCATATAGGTGAGCCCTTTGCACTCATGCCTGCTTCCCTTCTCTTTAAAGAGAAGCACTTGCTTATACACTACCATGCTAGTGCTGCATACACAGGCTGCTCTGAGTATCCAAGCATTTATATGACGATCCAGCCCTCCTACAGATGAGGTGTCTCCAACCAGTCAGCAGGCTGAGGACCCCATTCCATACTGACAAAACATGCAGGCAGCAATGAGGCATGAATACACTGTTGTATCTGTTCATGTATCATCAGTGAGAATTAGTGTTACTTCAGGTGGCTGGCACCAGCTCTACCTTCCTCATCAAGTAAGTAAGCAGCTCTGAGGCAGATCTGTAATTACTGAAGATGCTGTTCACCATGTCTACACAAATGAACATATGGCCTTCTAGCACAAGGCCAGCTTACACAATCATTGATTAGATATAAGTTCAGCCTGTTCAACATATCCAATACAAAAAACTGTCCTCTAGTAGGAATGCCCTTGTGCTTTAGAAACTTTCTCTCTGTGAATTGCTTCATCTAGTGAGGAAGGGTTAATATTTTTGCTTGTGACCAGATAGGTTTCTGTTACAGACTTCTATTGCAAACGTAGGTAAAGCAGCAGAAACACACCCAAACTCGCAGTGTGTTTCTTCTTGCTTTCTCTAGTTCTCAGTACAAGTAGAAGATAGGTGCTCCCCTCTCTCACTCCAATACGCATACCCAAGACATTCTCCAAAAGCACCATCACAGCCCAGCATGTATTATGATGCCAGCAATTTAGTCATGCTGCCAGAGCTAGTCACCGAGCTCAAGGAAAGACCATGGAAGTAATCAGCCCATATGTTGACATACCTCATGCCTCTATATGCCAAGAGGGACTTGGTGAATAGTTGGAGTTTAGTAAGTTTTAAGTGAATAATCAGAAAGATTAATTACAGCTGAAGACTCAGAAAAGTTGGCATGCAAAACATTTTTGGTAAAAAGTGGTAAAATTTTGCTCAGATTTTGTCTCATTGCCTCATTTTCTCACACAGCACCACTAGAGGCACATATAGAGCCCCAAGACTTGACTGCTACTCAGAAGTAATCAGAGCACGTGAGAACCTCACCAGGGTTTAATCATATACCCACATGCAAAGGAGGACTTTAAGTCGTGCTCTCTTCCTTCATCCCTCATAGTACCATATGGAAGTTTGAAATATAGCACTGTTTGTAGAAAAGCAGATCTCATAGAGCTCATGAGCTCTCATGGAGCTCATGAGAATTTCCTAAGATCAGATGAAATGCAAACTGCCAGTTAGTAAGGAGAAAGACCTGATCTACAGGCATAGTCTGGCGTGAGTGAGGAGAAGACCTTCAATGTAAAGTGTATGGAGTTTTCAGCAAAGCAAAGCAGGTATTTTACAGAAAGGAGTGACGATTTAACAGCAACAACAAAAGGCATTTATATAGCATCCCATTCAACCAGTCATCTTTGATGGTACTGAACTATTCCTGAATTACTATAAAAGAACTTCTTAACTTTTCTTAGCAGCTTTTTATTGGACACCCACTGCAAAACAAAATGACCCCAACAATAGTGGTTCTTCAAAATACAATGACAGGTAGAGGTACTTTTCTGTGGAAACAGATGGGCAATGAGACCTTTCCTTCAGAAGCAAGCTGGTTCACTGGTTTCCCCTCAAACCCTGTAATATTTGCATATGCTTATTTTTAGCTGAGCAAATAAACTTACTTGAAAGGGCATTGAACCCTCCCTCCTTCATGTGAACTCTGTCAGCTTTACTGAATTGTTTTGTTAGAGATACAGGTCTCTCTGAGAGCTGAGTAGTCATGAATTACATACATGTACTGATTATTATGAGAGGAAATTAATTCTAACTTTTGTTGTGTTTCATTACAATAGATATTTTTAAGACTGACTTCCAGCGGATTCTCAGTGTTAGTAGAAAAGTTGTAATTTAAACACCTATGGTATATGAATAATGCTGTGCTTCTGTAGTATATTCATCCTTTCTCAATTCCCAATTTCCAACTGATTAGGACTTAGCAGTGACTATTTTAATGTAATGCTTCACCATCAACTTCTGAAGTTGGGAATCACTGTCAGCTGACTGCTAACATCGGCATTTTCCTCATGCCTCTCTCCAGATGAGGTACTTTTAAGCAGGAACAAGGCAGAGCTCAGTGGTCTACATACAATCTAGGATTCCTTGATTTTGGGGGTTTTTATGTCTACAGACTGCATCAAGATCTGTACAAACTGAGGAGCTCAAGTTTGTTTGACATCTTTGCTACGTCTAATCCTTTCTCTAAAGAAAGTTGCAAAGAGCAATGTCAATGAGCTGTTAATGAAGGATCACTAAACAGTGTTGATATTCATGCGGAAGGCTCTAGAGAAAGATTTAGTACCCAGAGATCTCAGTCTGCCCTAATAGGCTGGAGACAAATCACTAAACTAGACCCCCACCTTGTGATAATGTGCTGTAGTTGGTCAGCTGTCACAAGACAGGTAGGGGGACAAGACTGAGCATCAGAAGATAACTTTCTTATTAGCATTTAACTGAAGATAATACTTACCACATAAAGACTTGCCAAGCTAGACAGAGCATGGTACTCCCAAAACTTACAGGACACACATTTAAAAAATGAAAAGTTTCAGAGTATGAGAGATTTCAGTTTCCCTCTCAACATTTGCATGGTCTACATTCTGCATCTCAAACCACATGCACCTGCCGTGAGGGGAGCAGAGGCCCTAGGAGGTCACCTAAAAGGACACCTAAATCAGTACGAGGCCAAAATCCATTTGGGTGTACATAATGACAACAGTCAGGTCTATGTGAAACCTCTGTGAAAGGGCATTAGCCCAAAACTGGCACAGTTGAATCCAGCAGAACCTATCCTGATGCAGTGATGCATAGTGCTTCAAGCCAGTCACAACTGTCGACAGAAAACATTAAATGATTTCCTAAGCTGCTTCTGAAAGTTTCCTGAGGAGTGGAACTTAACTGCATGTAAAAGCCTCCAAGATCTAGTTTTGCGCGTTCTTCTCTGCAGGGCACTTATATGGATTTTTGTTCTGTATATTCTTTTGTTTCCTCTGATGACCAAACAAATGCTCTGTTAGAATGGATTATAATGCTCATCATCCCTTCCTGCAGTGAAAAGACTATGAAGCAAATCCACGTTTCCTTCCACTGCCAAAACCACTTAGACTTTTTGGCAATGTAGGACACATTCTTTATGTTAACTGGCAGCTACTGTCTGACAGCTGCTCAGCAGCCTATCTGAAAAAACCTGATGGCCTTACTCCAGTTCCTGGCAGACTTATTCCAGATCACAAAGCTTCCAAATTATTATAGCCCATAAGACTTCATCCAGTGAGTCCTCCATCATCTCACTGTCTTCCATCTTTGCTGCAAATCTTTAAATCTATACCATTTCTTCTGGAAAAAGACTGCTAACCTGATCTCTTTAAGGACTTGACCAGATGGGGAACCCGCCAAATTTTTGGCTTACTTCTTTTATAAATGAATCATCAGTATAGTACAGAGTATTACTTATTAGTAGCATGCATTTTGTATTCCAACTGTCCAGACATCATATCTTGTTATGCCACTGCCTTATGAATAAAATCTCTGTCCACAGGTAGAAGTATTCTCCCACATAGAGACTGGCCTGGCAACAACCTAAATTTCACTTGGATCAAAGTAAAAACTCACTCCTTCCCAGCTTTTCTAGACTTACTGTTCTTCTTGCAAATCTTGTGATTCAAACTCTTTCACACAGTACTGAATTTTCATCAGTCCTGTAGCCAGGGATCAGCTGTGCTCCTTTACCAAGTACTTTACACCAAGAGCTCATGTTTCATTATCCGTCACAAATCGTATGTGTCTTTCTAACTGCAGTTCTTCTCTCTTTTGGATTGTGACCTACATTCGGTTTCTAGATACAATACTGCACTGATACTTTATCTTCATCAATGTTCTATCTTCATCACCTGTGTCTGGTTGAATGAATTAAAGACAGATTATCCTTCTCCCCCACCTGCCCATCCCAAAATAAACATCTACTTGAAGTCCACGGGATGTTTATGAAGCCATTTTATGTCATGTATAATTTACTCACAATAGCATTTATTTACTGTTAAAATGGTGCTGCCAAGACTTTCTTATGCCACTTTTTTTTTCCATTGGTCAATAGGAAGGTAAGTCACCCTTCAATTAGACCTGTTGGATTATGCAACTTGGGTACTCCAGTAGCAGCTAACATTAGATGACTTACTTTTCCCCTTCTAGGGGTGACAGGAGGGAGTTAAAAAAGAATCCAATTGCTTTTTCAGTCACAGCTACAAAGAGCTTCATCTCAGCTCAGTAACGCAATGGTTTTAACTGGCTTCTGCAACTTTGCACAACACAGAAGATACATCTCAATGCTACTTGGTTGAGTTCTTCCCAGAAAAAAAAGTCTTCAGAAGTATCTCAAAACAAGAAATTTAGTCTTTCAGTGAACATCGCCTAGTGCTTTGTTAAGGCCTGTACTCTTCCTCAAGTCACCTACCACTTGAAAAACAATAGCTTAAGAATACCAGCATGCAGAATATGACAAGAAACCAAATTCTCTTACCTAGATGCTTCCAGCCTGGACCACATAGCTAATTGACTTGAAAGTTTTTTGACACTGATGGCCTGCAACAGGACAGCACTTACACAACCATGTTAGATAAGCGACTTAATGAATTACTTCAGAAGAGCAAGAAAGGGAACCTCTAGGATAAGGAGCACAATATTTTCAGCTGACACATTTCATGTTCATTAATGCCAAGGAATGTTCACTTTCTGACCTGTTGGGTTGGGAAGCATCTACAAGACCATGACTTTTTACTCATCTTGAATCTCTGGCAACAGGCAGTCAATATCCTCTCCAACAACCATAAAGTAAATAAAAAAGGCTTACAGAGGATTAGAACTGGATATCCCTGCTACTTCATGTGTTTAGGTTAAAATTTAGTATTTAAACGTGCTTTGAAACAAGTACTTACTTGGAAAAAATCCTGGAGTTTTGCTGGGAGGAGACAGGTGTTTGAAATAGCTGCTATTTGCTTTTCTCAGCATTCACGAAATAGTGCTGTGAGACTGGATTCTTTTAAACTGGTCCTGGTAAAGGTCTATAGTAGGGAATTAAATCTATACAGTATTTTAAACTTACCATTTTCATTCACCAACACATTTTTATGCCCCATCCTGGGCACACCTCTTCACAGCTGCTTACCACATGACAATCCTCAGGCAGTTGACAAGGACTAATGTACACCTTTACACACACCATTTCACGGCTGCAGGATAAGATCCTGAATATGCAGCAATTTGCTGTGCTGGACTCCTGAACTCTCACTGCTCACTGACTAGTTGCTGCTGTAGACTTGTGACCTCTACCAAGACCATCCCCTCATTTCCATTTCTCTGCTGCTGTCAGCAATTAGAAAAAAATTACAATCATACAGTAGAATGACAAACTCTTGCAATACCACAAGTACTGCACACACAGTGAAGATTAATTTCACAGAATCATAGAATTCAGTTTAGGAAGGATTCCTGATGGCTTCTAGTCCAATGTGCTGGCCAAAGCAGGGTCAGTTACAGCAGAACTGTCATGGCTTTGATGTGCTCCATACCAAGTATCTCCAATGATGGAGCATCCCCAGCCACCCTGGGCAACCTCTTCTGTCACAGTGAAAAAAAGATCTCCTTTGATCTCATTGGGAATTTTGTGTTTCAGCCTGAGGATGTGTTTTCTCATGCTAATACCATGAACCTTCAAAGTGAGCCTGGCTTCTTGTTCCACTGTTCAAAGGGTGGCTACAAAGAAGACAGAGATTTCCTTTATACAATGAGTCACATGGAAAAGACGAGGGGTAACAGGTACAAGTTACTGCTGGGGAGATTCCATTTGGACACAAGCAGAAAATTTTTAACAAAGAGAACAATCAGCCATTGGAATAATCTCCTCAGGCAAATGGTGGATTCCCCACCACTGGATGCTTTGAAGATTTGGTTGGACAGGGTGCTGTGACATACTTTGCTAGAAG
>JAVHNF010068205.1:0-22137 GCA_034783455.1 Micropsitta finschii | reverse complement strand
TCAGGCTTGTCAGCAGAACCTAGAAGGGCTTCTTTTCTGTTTTGTTTTTGTTTCTAAGGGAATGAGAGAGGAGGAACTGTTGAAATCCCTGTAAGCCCTCTTGCTTCAGCTGCACCACACAGCTGTTGTGTTAAGCAAGACAGTCTGCAGTAGTATTGCAGCAGTTGAGCCAGTGCCGTATCATTATCCCTATTCAGGTCCCTTTCCAATTGTTTGCATCATGGAACTTTTTAATCACAGTCTAGCTTGCAGATAAAGGAGGCTCTAAAAATAACACTTTAACTGCTAAACAAGAGGGCACTTTTAACGTTCAGATCAGGTAATTAAACTTTTCAACAGTTTTTGTATAAAGTGCTCTGCTGTGGGACAAAGAAATGTGTTTTGCAGTTCTGTTGCAACCCCGTGCAGGGGCGCTCCCCTCTGCCTGCAGCTGCTGCACCGCACACACTTCTGGGTACAACAGCAATCAATCAAAACCCACATGCACTGACAGCACCCAGGCTCTATGACCTGAACTTTGGCATCTCTCCTTTGCCAAGTCCATCCCTGCTAGACACAGCCCTCCTCTGCAATATGTTAAGCTCATTACTTTCAAAAAATAAACAAAACCACCCCCAAACCAGATGCCATCAGGGTGGTGTTCCTTTGCGCTGCTCCGTTTCTAAAACTGTTTGCTCCTTGAGAGCAGGGCTCTGACCCTTATTTCTGCACTCAGCTTCCTACTTTTTGCCCTCACTTAAATAACAAAGTACAAACCACGACTGCTACACTGCACTTAGTCACTCAAATTGAACAGGAAAGCAGGTCACACAGGGTGTGAGGTTGACAGTATCTTCCTAGGCTGTTCAGTAAAGAACTCTTTTGGTTTTTGCCTTTCTCCAGCTTAGTTTTACACAGATATTAACCATTCATGAAAGACACAGGGCAAACACTTTGCAGTGTAAAAGCCACCAGACAACACCACACTTTCCTGTAATTCTGGAAGCTAAGCTACATGTAAAATACCTGTAAAGCAATTAAACCCAAACAAACAGAGATAGCTCTTACTTTACAGCCATACTGCAGGGCCAGCTTGTTTAGGTTATCACCCTCCATAATCTCCCGTTCCAGAAGTACCACATCTCCAACTCTGTCCCGAGAGGTGCTGCATCGCTGCTGCTCCTTGCCCCTTGGTCGCAATTCCATAACGTTGAGTTCCTCCTCTGATGACTCCTCTGAATCAGAGCGGCCATTGGGAAACACATAGACCTGCCTGCCCGGGTAGTTATGGATGGTGACTGGAGCCTGGAAGGATCTTGTCCGGCTCTCATTCAGCCTCATCTTTTACACCAGCACCTGGAACAGAAACTACACATGATGAGTTTACATCATACCAGTGTTTATTTCTTAGCATGGAGAATGGATATAAAGCACACACACACAAAGCTTTCCTTCCACCCCATCTTCTCAGGGCAAAATCCAAAAGAAGCCATTCTAACAGCAATATTTCTTCAGTAATAAGTACATTATTTTCAAACCTTTTTTGGCCTACCCATGGACAAACCTCCACATAACACTACACTGCTCCACATCTTAAATACTACTTTCTATAGCTTCATTAAAAAGGAGGAGTCACTTGAGCCAAGTGTCCTTAACTATGGTAAAAAATCCATGAAACCACATGGGATCTCGCACCAATGCACACTAAAAACAGACCAAAATCATCTTTCACGTCACCTTTCCAGAAATCCCTGGTTCCTCACACTTCAAGAATCCCCATTTTAACGTCATGGAAGTGCACTGTTGTGGGGTTGGTTGGTTTGACACGAGGACAGCTCAAGCTACACTTAATTTCAACCTGAATGACAAGGTTGCTTTATTGCATAAAAACAAGAACCTGCCTGAGCACTGTGCTTAATTACCGCTGGGCCTACAGCAGCGACTCATTAAGGAGCTGCTTTTTTTCCCTTCAACCCTCGGCTCCACAATCTGTTGGTGGCTCAGACACGGGTAACAACCCCCCACATTCCCACCGCACCCCACTGACCTTCATATCCCCACTGTACTCACAAGGCATTCCCATGGTGAAACCACTACCACGTTATGCCTTTCCCCAGCACCGAACACGGCACCCGCAGCCTGCAGGCAGGGTCACGGCTGTGAGCTAAGGACCCGCGGCAGGACCTCTGCCTGTTGAGGAGCTGTGAGCCGAGCGCCCTCCTCAGAGCCTGCTCTCCAGACGCACTTCCCGCTTCTCCCCAGAGAAGAGGGCAAAGAAGCCCGGCCCTGGCCGCCCCATCCCCGCACCGACACATGTGGCAAACCAGGGGCCAGCAACCATGACCCCCTTGAGGGGCCAACTCCACCGCGGGATCCCGGCGCCTCCACAGGGCACAGCGAGGAGGCGGCCGCCCGGAGCTCGCCCCAGCCCTGCGTGAGGGCCCCGCTGATCCCCTCAGCGCCTCAGAGGGGTCCCGCTGCTCCCCTCAGCGCCTCAGGGGGGGCCCCGATCCCTCAGCGCCGGAGGACCCGGCCCCCGTTCCTCGGCGGGCGGACTCAGACCCAGACCCAGACCCGGACCCTACCCCTTTCCTATCGCCTCCCACAGCGGCCAAGCCCCGTCGCCCATAGCGGGCCCCATCCCGAGCCCCCCGCACTGACCCGCGGCTCGCCGGCCATCGGCCACACGCACCAACCTAACCCAGACTCTCGCCCAGCACTCCTCTCATTGGCTAGCAGTGCCGGAAGGCGGGACCTTCAGCGCCATCTGGCCAATGGGAGTCGGGGAAGAGCTGTGGAGCGAGGTTGGTTGAGAGGTCAGCGCTGGAACGTGTCGGCGGAAAGGGGGGGGGCCCGTTTAAAGGGACCGCAACCCTCGCCCGGCTTGCGCCGGACCTGGCGGACGAAGCGCGCGAAACAGCGAGGACACGGTGTACATCTGTACAGCCCAACGTATGGTGTCACTGTAATATCCGTCATCCCGACTGTACATACAGTTATAGCACTTCAATCATCTGTCCCTGCCCATGGCTGGGGGTCGGAACTGGATGATCTCAAGGTCCTTTCCAACCCAGGCCATTCTGATTACATCGTCAATACATTGATCACGCACACATGGAGCCCGTCTATAGTAAACGTGGCCTAATGATGTCAGATGGGTCAGTCCTGACCTTGGACTCAGCAGGGCTCTGGGAGGGCACGTGGACACCATTGCCTTCCAGTTGTGCTGTCCCAGCGTGGGCATGTGACCGGTGCCTGCAGAGCGGGCGCTGGGGCTGATGAGGCCCAGTCCACACGGGTTTGTTTTCCTTGGCCCAAACTGACTTGTGGCTCATGTTTAAGAAAGGAGCCCAGGGCAGATCTCTAATAAGTTCCACACACAGAGCTTCCCTGGGCTCGGGGGGAGACGAGGAGAAGCATTTCCTCCTAGCTTGTTGCAGGAGTTACTCAGGGCTCGCTTGCCCCAAGGGCCATCACGAAGATGTGTTGTGAGGGGCAGCCATGGGGCTTTGCACAGAAGTGAGGGGCTGCTCGACACTCTTCGCCCTAAAGGAGATGGACAAACCTACTTTGGAGTTAAGCTGAGCGGAGTTGCTCGCTATCCCTTTGCCTTATGCAATGCAGGTGCTGGAAGCAGGGAAGGCAAGACAGGAGAGCCCCATCTCAGAGCCATTGTTAGGATTTACTTCCCTCCATCCTTGGGCCAGTGTGTCTCAAGAGTAGATGATCCTGGGGCTCAGTCAGCTTATGTACTTTTCTGACCCAACAGACAATGGATTTAGTGTGCTGGAGAGGGCTCTGCAAGTGTGGGGGACAAGACGAGACGTGCCAAAATGCCTTCCCTAAGCCACTTGTAATCTCTCTGGGACTATTGAGGTTCAAAAGTTACAAGCAATAATCACGCTTTCTCAAACAAATACAGGTTACTCAGGGTAACCTGCTCAAACCTGAAAAATACAGCTGCTGAGGGGATCTGGAAATGTGGGGCAAACAACCAGCCTTTGCTGACAGAGCTAAGTCTGGTTTGGCTTCCTTGGCCTGAACTGTCATTTACTGCTTAGTATTTTTCTAATTCCAGGAAGAATTACTCTAGATCTCATGGAAAGACACCAGGAAATATAGATGGAAAATTGCTTCACCTTCCAGATCCTTCCAGAATCCTCGTGAGAAGGTGGTTTTCTCCCAGCAGGAATAACTGCTTTGTAGGTGTACTGGTGCTGGCTCTGGGCTAATTGCAAGGATGTCATCATTCCAAATAATTGGAATACTTTTGGAAACAGATAGACTGTGAGAGCTGCAAAGCCTCAGACAAGGGAAGTCTGTCTGAGAGCTGAATGGTTCGGTCATCATACACAACCAACATAAGGGTCATACGTCCACTGAATTTCAGGAAGAAATCCTCCTTTCCCTGACCTGTGTCAATGCAGAGGGCAACAGAACTGGGAAAGTCTGTGCTTTTTCACTTGATCCAAAGTAGCAATGATGCTGGGCACCAGCCAGCATTCACATCCATGCAAGCTCCTTCCCGAAGGCACATCAATCAGTGATAACGAATCAAAACTTCAGTGAAAGCCTTGGTTGGGGCTTTCCGAAGACAGCATAATCTAGAACAGAGCTCTTCTCTTTTGTCCCTGTGATTCCCATAAGCTCTTGCTCAGCTCCAGAGCTGCTGTTCTCTTCATCACTTTGCTTTTGTCTCTCTTTTTTCAGGCTCACTGCAGAAGTGTTGATGCGTCAGGCACATTGCGTGTTTCTTTGCTTCTCTTTAAGCATCCTTCTAAGCTCTGCAATAAAATCTCTTGCTTGGATTTCAAATCACTCAGTGCTAGTCTGCTTTCCACCCTTGGGAAACTAATAACTTAGTGAGCAACCTGCAGAAAGCAGCTCCAGTCTCTCTTGCACTGGTATCCAATTAACTCTGCCTAGAGATGGGCCATTTCACACATCCATGCACACACTGCTCCTCCGTGCTAACTGATGCTCAGGCAACAGCTGCTCAGGCTGGCACCTGACAGCTTCCAACTGTCCAGGACTCGTAGGAGTAGAAATTGCAATTCATAAATCACCAGGGCCATCATTAACTGCGACTCAATCCATAATTTGGGATTAATGAAAGCCAGTCAGAGTGAAATTGTTCACCCATTTCCTTCACCACATGGGCTATTAACAGTAAAAATGTAGAATGTGCAGGCAATAAACGGTGAAGGAGTTTAATAAACGGGGACCCTCACAAGTAGAGAACCACTGTCCTGACACCATGTACATCACAAGTTAAAGAAATACTTCTTTAGCATCTGCTTCTTAATTATCAACCAATTATTCTTGTTTAGTGCAGCATATACAGGGCAAGGCTCCTGCACAGCACTGCAAGGCAACAGGAATCTGCTGATATCCTTGATATTGCTGAATTATAAAAAAGAAAGTTTCTTTTCTACCTTTAATTCGCTGTTTCCTAGTGGGAGACTGGGAAACCACATCCATGTTCAGCAGGACACAGCATTATAGAAATTATGATGCCTCTATTGCAAGTAATTTATAACTGCCGGGCTTTGCTCTGGGTTTGGACTAATGGAGCATGACCGATTCCAGTGAAGTTACCCCCTGTGTGAAGGCAGAAGTATGAGCCAAATACAACAAAATAATACTCTCCCTGGTGTCTGGAGTGACTAAGCTACGTGGTTACTGTATGTACATTTGGTTGAACTATATACACAGCAAGAAGCTTAAGAGGTTGTACAGTAGGCACACAATGCAGGGAAGAAAAATTAAATTACAGGTATGTAATTAATATAGTTAATTGAGCTACGGAGGTTACTCTGAGTGCATGTCTGCAGGTAGCATTGGGTTATACCTTTCCTCTTTCCCTGGTTTCTCCTGTTGGAAGCACTTGTCTACCTCAGCAGGTTCCAAATTTAGCCCTGGGCAGCTCCACATAGGAGCACTGCTCTGGTTGTGGAGTGCTCTGGAAGGGTCTTGGGCTGACACTTAACACTCTCAGAACAAGCTGACAGTTTAGGTGGTTGCAACTGGAAAGAACACAAACCCTGTGTGTGTGCTGCTGACAGCCAGCTTCACACCTTAGCTGCAGAGCATCCCTGGCTCAGGAGAGACCCAACCTGGATACAGCCTATGCCTCCTGTTCAAGAGTACACCCAGCAGCAATGTGACACCCAGACCACCCCTCCTAACGGCCACAGTGTATATTCATGTAATAGACACCCAGCTTCATCATTCGTCTCCAGCTCAGACACCAAATTACTCCCACCTATGAGGACTATGTCTGCAACTTTCTCACTCTTAGGAATGAGACTTTTATCTCAGGAACCAGAATGCGGGTCTGAACAGCACTGCTGTCTCCTGGAGGAGATAATGTGTCTGCTCAGAGACCTAGTTCTGTGCTTGTCTTCTATCACGCAGCACCATTTGGCAGGGGCTGCCTGGTTTATGTGATAGCAGACACTGAATTACTTCAGAAAAAACAGAGACTTATTCCTTATGTAAAAACAAATGACTAATTAAAAGTGGTTTTAATTTTGCAGTTCGTATTTTCTTGGGATCATGCCAAATTCTGGAGTCTATACTCCACACCCTGTCCTTCTGGAGGAATTTGGCTAGGGCAAGTGCTATAAGATTTGTTCCCTTTCCTCTCCCTTACTCTTAAAATCCCTCCTCTCCCTTTCTCCTTTCCTGCAACTGGTAAACTGTGAAGAACAGGAATGTTCCTGGGAAGAAGCTCAGGCAGAATCGCATTCAGAACAAGTCAGAGATTTCTTGCATAGCTGAAGCATGTGTTTGCAATCCCCAATTGCCAGTGCACATAAACCCTGCCAGCGCATGTTGTTCCCTTCAGATGTTCTCAGAGAGCTCTAGGCAGTGTCCAGGGCAGTCTGTGGACAGTGTTCAGCCGAGGCATTGCTCCTCAGCCCATCTGTTAATGGTGCCAGGGCAAAAAAGGTTATCAGTGAAAGGATGGCAACAGCCAACCTTACCCTTCCAAGGAGCTGTGTTAGTGGTGGTCAGAACCATTGGTATGCACAGCTCCCCTAAGCTGTAGACTGGCTCCATTTGGACCACGGGGAATTTGGTTCCTGCTACCAACCTGTCACCTTCAGGCCCCTTCTGAGACTGATGTTCTACAGAATTAGCATGTGCAGCCCCAACAAAGTACTGCTCAACAGAGAAGGACAGAACCATGAGATCACTAACTGATGTCCAAAAGGTAAATTACAACTGCTGGGAAGCTGCAGATAAACAGACAGAAATTACAGCTTGTTCTCCCATCTGTTTGAGAGGTGCCACTGATCCAAAGGGAATCTTCCAAGAGGTGTCATTAAATGGTTCAAATCTGGAACCTGACAGGGCCAAGAAGAATGGAAGCTGGAGGCTGAGACGCTGGTTAGAAAAACACAGCTTCAGTGTATTTGTGAGGAAGGTTTCTCCTTGGCACGGTGTGGAGCACAGGATATTACAGGAGCACAAAGTGAGTCCTTGCTCAGGCTGGTGCTGATACTGGGGAAAGGCAGGTTGATGAAAGCATCACTTGTCTTTCCAATGACCTTATCATGTGAGCTCAGCCTGCCAAGAGCTGTCTCTCACTCTGTGCTCCCCGTGGTCTGAGCCAGCAAGCTTGGACATGCTGTGCTGATAGCTGATATTGTTCAGCACTGCATGGCAGTGTCTGAGTGTCGCACATGCATCCTCTGAGAGCAGGATGATGACACCTCTGTGCTGTGCTCCTTGCTGTCTCTAGCTCTTCTCACTTCCAAACATGCCCAGTCTGACTTTGCAACTTTTTGAATATAAAATGCACCAGCGAAAGCCCAGAGCTCATGGAAGGAATAGAAGAGTCTTCTAAAGCAAGATCTGTGACCTCAGTAGTTGAGAGGTTGTGCTGTGCTTAGCCTGGCTCTCCTTCATGCTTCCCAGTAGGGTTCCCAAGTCTTTACTCGTGCGTGGCAACAATAATGAGTAAGTAACACATGGGGGCAGCAGCAGGCTTCGGTTTCTTCTCATTCTGGGAGTCTGCTTCTAACATCCTTGGAAGAGTCTTGCAGAATGGAGGTGCTCTAAGATTTGAGGGTCACTGTGCTGGGCAAAAGCCCAGAGTGACAGCTACAGCTGATCAAACCATGAGAAAAGCATTTCATAGGACAAAGAGGCTTTGTGGCAATATGGGACAGGATGTCAGCAGTGAAACCTGTGCTTTTGTCATTGCATCTGGTCCTTCTCCAGTTCCTGCAGCCCCAAGCCCAAGCAGTACTGTGCTCATGTTACAGCACACACTCAACCAGCAGACAGTTACAGCACTGTCTGCAATGGCAAATATGGCTGGGGTGAAAATCCCAGGCTCAGTTCAGATCCCACTGCATCCCACTGGACAAGCCTTGCTTAGCTTGTTGCACTACAGGCAGGATGGAGCCCAGCATGTATGTCCCTTTCAGAGAGGTGAAATGAATAAAATAGATGCTCTTCTCTGACTGCACCGTGAAGAAAGATGTGAGGTTTATCTGATACCAGTTATTCTCTTGGAGACTCTGAACGTTCAGGTAATAGGAAAAAGCCTTGATCTTGGCTGTGAGGCTCTTAAAAGCCGAGTTTTCAGAACATTTTAGTCAGGGAAATGGCCATAATTCCAATAGCAAGGCTCTGGAATTTTCTGACAGAGCTATCTCTGGGTGAGCAGAACTTCAGGAGTTGCTTGTACACCTGATATTTGCCTGACTGCTCACATCAGTGCTCCCTGTCATGTGAGTAATGTGGCAGCTGAGTGGTATCAGCACAAGTCGATGCTGGAAATGGCAAGAAATGCAAAAATCCAGCAAAAGTCAGCCCAGTCACTGGAGATGATGGTGGATTAATTATAATGAGAGAAGGGAAACAAAACAGCCCCGTGCTCCGTGAGTAGTTAAAATAAAAATCAGATATGTGCCCAGAGAAGGAAAGCATTTTCTGTAACTGAGGCTGCTACTTTAATTGGGAAGTGCTCTTAACACAAGTGCTGATGGAGGTGAGTGCAATAGCACAGCAGGGCTGCTGCAGATCTGCAAGTAAACAGCTGAACTGCATCTCTCAGCTTCAATCTGAGAATTTCCAAAGCCAAAAGAACAGTTTTAAATGTAAAACATCTGTTGGAGCTCATGCCTCAATTGGGCTGTGTGCCAGCACATGCAAAGACTTAGGGCATTAAGAGTCCCATGTAGATGAAAAGACAGTGGGGAGTCATTTGGGTTGGCTAGTAATATACTGAGCTATAGGAGGATCTGCATTCATTCCCTTTAAACCAACTTGTGCAGAGGAAAATTGGGAAAACTGACATTTTATCACTTGTAATTGTTACAGCAAAAACTAAGGCTAAGCATGGCCATGATAGAACTCCTGTGTCCTGTGCACAGCCCAACAGAAGGGTTCCAGCCCCAAGCTGGCTCTGCCATTTCAGTAGCTGGATTGTAAAGCAGTCCCTGAAAATGCCTGAAACCAATAACTGACCATTGCTAAGGACATAGGAGCTGCTCTGTTGGTTGTTCTTTTCTACTCATGTCAAACCATAATCTCAGACAACTTTTAACTACAGAGTAACAAGACAGGTTTGCACTTACCCTCATTCTTACAAGGAACAGAAAGTTCTTTATAAAGCCACAGTCAAACAATGCTACAGAGATACCTCGGCTATCACACAGGGTTACAGGCAAGTGAACTGATTCACCCAAGGCTGCGCAGTATGCCAGCACAGCCCAGATCCCAGTTTCTGGGAAACTGGGGTGAACATGCATTAAGCAATGAAAGATGTGTCTGGCTGTCAATAAAGAGTTAGAAAAGCTGCAACTGCAAACTGTGAATAGCAGCAAAGTGACACAAATACTAGCAGCATGATCACCAGGTACCAAGCAACACACAACTGGCCAAATCAGCTTCTCGTCAGGAAAAGAAAGAGCAGAACAATGGCTTTTACTATGTGGGCTGTGTCCCTGCTGGTTAATGCTGCAGCTCTCTGCACAGGCAGGCCTTAGATGGACAGGCTTAGAATAATTACCAGGAGTCTATGCAATCCTTTGCTGGGACTCTTTGCTGCCAGAAGCTGTTTTACAATATTCCCAGCTGTCTCCCTAAATATCCAACAGATTGGACAAAATTTAAGGGCTTGAGGACAGAGCTGACCCTCCAGGCTGTGGAAGCCCTCAATCTTTGCATGCCCATGGAGGTGGTGGGCTGGCAGCCAGGGAGCTGTGGAGGTGATGGACAAGCTCATGGATCCACAGTCCAGACTCACCATGTAGACACAAACCTTATGGGGAAGACTTTGTAGGTCCAAGGCCTCAATGCAAGAAGTGAGTTTCACCATGGTGTTCTCCCTGAGAAGTTGGCTCTGGGGTCATGCTCATGAGAAGACTCTTAATGTGGTTTGCGGGTGCATGGGAGCATGCTGGCCATGATGCTTGGCCTTAAATCTGCCAGGATTCCAGGGATGCTGTGCCAGAGCCCTGTGCTGCCTCTTGGAGTGCTAAACTCAGAGCAAGTACAAGAGAAAAAAGAAAGGGGGAAAAGGAATGATTAGAAGAGTTAAAGTGACAAATGAGCAGATGAAAGGTACAAAGCGCTCCCAGATGGGACTTTACCAGCAACAGAATGAATACCACAAAGAGCCAGGCAGCTGTGAATCGGGTAACCCCCCAACCCCATTCCTTAAAATTCAAACCACACAAATGCTGAAGTCCTGCTAAAAGCAAAGCACTGTCCCCTCATCTCATGGTTATGTGCAACCCAGAGCCTGTGGATAGCAGCTAGAGTGAATTAACATAAGCAAAAGTAGATGGATTGAATTTCCTAATGGAGAAAAAAAAGATACAAGCATGTTGTTAAGAAAGAACGAGCACTAAATCTGTTTATTCTGATTCATTTTGTTTGATTGTGTTTCCTGTAGGAACCATTCAAACTTGTCGGGATCATATTAGCAAAAAAATAGAAGAGCAACCAAGTTGATAGTTTAGTGTTCAGGCAAGCACTGTGCCAGTCACTGAACCAGAATACAAGTTTGCTCAGAGGCAGTCACTAAGTTGAAACGAAGTACTCATAAGATACTTTCAGGGAACAATCTCGGGATGGTGTGAAAGACAGATGGGAAACGGTGCTGCAGAGCTAAGATAAGCAATCAGAAGAGAATATTGCATGGATTGGTTTCTTTTGTTGCTTTTCTCCCCATTCTTCCCCATTTATTACTAGAAGAAAGAGTATTTTTGTCTGTAAAAATCTTAGTGCCTAAAGAGGTAACACTGGGGTGCGCTCCTGCACCAGTGCTGAACTTCTTGGTAGCTTTGCTTCAACTTACTGGAGAAAATCTTAGTAAAACTGTTAGCTATGGCTCTCTATATGATCAACATTACCTTGACTTTAAGCATCTACACTTACAAGCTCCTTGCTTGTGGGGAAAATATATAGCACAATGGTTTCAACTTACCAGAAAGCTGTTCCCACCAGCTGCTCATTGTGGAAATGAGATCAAGTCCCAGGTGGCTGCAGGACACAAGCCATGCTTGTCAGTGGAAGATGTGGCACCTTCGGAGGTGAGGAAAGCCAGGGCACCTTCTTGATCCAGGAGATAAACCTTCATGCCTTGTTTAATAGATGTGGTGCGTTTACCGATGTTCCCAGAAAGGGGCAGTAGAGACCAAACCCACACAAGGAATAGAAAGACGTCCTAGTCAGGGAGAAGTATAAAGAGAGAGAATTACTTGCAATGTTTCTTGGCATACAGAAGCTCCACCATGTGTCCAGTCAAATAAAAACAACGGGACTGGTATAGGGGGAAATGGGGCTGTTTGGTAGGGCACAATAGCCTCAATCCACTTTGATATTGCTTCCTTCACCTGCTTTTCAGAGGAGGACATTAAACCTGCCAAAGTGTGAATGTTGTGTGGGTTGCAAGAGTTGCTACAAGGGTATGCAGTCATCATGGAGCATTAGATAATGCAGTACTTAACGCTTATGACGCTATAGCAGAATGGCAGCCTTTGAGTTGGCTTGTTAGCAGGGGGAACAATAATAATTTGGGAGAGGTTTTCTGTAAGGCTCATGAGTATCGAGATCATAAATCATCACTAACACAATTTGGCTTCCACCTAAATCAAAAGCAAGGAGACAAGAGAAAAAGGGGTGCTTATAGTATCAAGCATGAACAAGTTCATGTTGTTGTGAAGGTGTGAAGCAGGGAAGCCCATCCCTAGACCACCTTTACAATCTCTTCAGTTCAGGCTCTCTTGACCCACTCAGAGTTAATTCTAGTGCTGATTCAAGCTGCTGCCTGAAGGAAAAGGCAGTTATTTACCTGGAGCAAATCCCGTATGTTTTACTGCATTTTAGCCATTTATCATGAACCTGGGCAATTGCTTTATGCCATTCTCTTGCACTGTCAATCCACGATGGAGGAGATGACTTTGCTGGTGGAGATATATCCAGGAGCTCCAGTCATGGGGCAATACAGGCATAAACCATGCAGTCAGTCTCTTTGTCAGGAAGTTTCTGGCCTAAGAATAAGATCTGAAAACATGAAAGCAAGCAGGGGGCAATGTGAGGTGAGAAACCAGCTATCTGCATCAGAGGAGCTGAGGCAGTAACAGCTTTATCAGAAAACCAAGAACCCTTTCTGGTCCTGCTCTCAGCATAGCATAGCTCAACACACCAGCAAATCTGGCTGCAGACTGAAATCTTGGCTTCTCCCGAAGCCAATGGCAAACATCCCACTGGCTTCAATGGGAGCAGGACTTCATGCCAGATCTCGTGCTTCCCATTCCTTTGCCGTAGCCATGAGAGCAACTTCCCTTCCAAGGCTGTTTCTGCAGCTAGGACCTTCAGGAGCAGAACTGTTCTCCTTGCAACGTGAGAAGTATCAATGGGAAATGAAAGGTTTCTTTTTAACAGAAATGGTGACTGCCCTAGAGAACCACTTGCTTAAGAATTATGGGGCTCTCTGGAGTCTCATTTCCTTCTCTCTGAAATTTCTCCCTTAGGCTTTAACTGCCCAGAGGACACACAGCAGCTCAAGCACACAGCTTTTGGCTGTGATGAAATCACCAGTGAGAGAAGTGGTATGAGTTGGCTTACAATACTCATCTCTCCCAGCCTTAACATCCCTCATTCTGTATCTGCTGACATATCAGAACCTATACGTAGGTGTGACTTACAGCAAACAGGCAGGAGAAGACTAAGTTGGCTCATTTCTGCTTTTGTCACAACAGAGTTGATGTCTGTTGGAGGAGGTGAAGAAAAGGATGCTGCAAGAGCTGCGAGCTGACCACACAGGGCTCTAAGTTTGCTCTGGCACAAGCACCTCTTTGCTGAGATGAGCATCTTGAGATCTTGAGATCTCCAAGCTATTTGTGAGGTGGCAAGGTCATGGCTCTAATTTCCTGCAAATCTTTGCTTTCCTTGGCAAAAGTCAAGAATTTTGTTAGTGAAATCTTGGTGGGTGTTTTGTGATCAGTCAAGCACAGCAGATTACATTCCTGGAGGGTGTATACAGGACCTCCCGTCTTCTAGACATAGTAAAATGAGTCTGCTTGCTCCAGAAATTCAGGAGTCACCAGCATGGTGCTGACCACCTGTATTATTTCTTAGGTCACACAGCATGTCTGCTGGACAGATTGATGTCTGCACAGCTGACTGTTAGCGTATCAATTCTAGAGGCAAAGGAAATTCTTCAAATCCCAGAGCGCAAATGTGCACTGCTACAGAAAAGCAGGTGGAGATGTGCCAAGTTACAGCTCCTCAGTTGCTACCCCTGTAAAGAATGCCCTGCAAGGAAAACTGGAAAATATTTCATGAAAGAGCAAAGATAACACAGGACTATCTGGCAAAGGGTAGAATTCAATATTAATGGCTTTTCTTCAGTCACTGTATTTCCTGTTCCTAACTTAACCCTCTAAAACCAGCAATGGTCAGAAAAGGGCTGCTAACTTGTGCACATCCTAAAGGCCTTTCACTGAAAGATCTCAGAGCACTTTGCAAGTATTAGGGACTGCTGAGGGATGGCTGTCACCTGAGGAGGCTGCCCATGTAGCCAATAGGCAGATGCTGCTTTGGCTGTAGAAGCCAAAGGCTGAAATTTGGCTTCTGCCCTGCTCTGCAAGAACGTCTTCCCTTTTTGTCTCTCAGTCCATCACAGGAAACAAGAGGAGCTCGGTTCCCCTTGAATTAACTCTCCAGATTCAGTGTGAAAAACGCTTCCTCATGGACATGGGTAATAGACACAAGGCTGTGATGTGCCTGGTGTCATTTCAGCCCATCAGCCACTTCAGGATCTTGTCCCTGGGGATCCTCAGGGTTATCATAGAATCACAGAACAGTTAGGGTTGGAAAGGACCTTAAGATCATCTAGTTCCAACCCCCAGGGTTGGAGATTGTTGATGGCTGTGCATGGATCAGTTGCTGGCATATCTAAACATATCTGTTAAACAACAGCACACTGAAGTTTGCTTTGCAAGGGAGCTGAACTAACACCATCTCCCCACCCTTCCCTGCCAACTAGTACTTGCCTGGAGAGGTCCAAATACTAGTCAACACAGATGAGAGATGCACAACATGACTCCTCTGGTCAGATGATGCCATCCACATGTTCCTTTAACCTGGCAAAGTACCTGAATTACTGAGCTAACTTGCCAAGAGAGATTTAGGCTGGAAACCTCTCTATAAAGATGGCTCTCATCAGGGGCTGAGGCCGGCAAAAGAGCACAGTGCTGGCTGGGGCACAGAGCTGGGGAGAGAAGCGTTATTCATCCCTGCCTCGGGTTCGGCCCTTTGGCCAGTCTCCTTTCTTGGAAGATGCACTGTTTTGCCTGTCTGGTTGTTGGCAGAATCCAATGAGCAGAGCTGGTTGAAAATTTTCCATCAAAACAATATTTCTGTTTTGCCAGAAGATAGTTCAAAAATGGTGTGGAAAAATTAGAGAAAAGCATTGGCTTTTGTCAGGTTTTGGCTGATATTGTGGGTCAAAAAAAGCCCAAACTTGGAGATTTTTTAGCCAAAAATGGAAGTATCTGGGGCAGGCAGAGGAAGAAGGGGGAGGTGCCTGCCAAATCTCAGTGATACCCTGAAAAACATCTAAGAAAATTTTGACAAATATGAGGATGTTTTTGCCATTTTTTTCCCATAGTGAAAGATACTTCTGCTTTTAGAACCCTTCTACGGGGAGGCTCGAAAACAAACAGGAAAATATGCTTTTTCTTTCTTATACATATGGCTATAGATGCTCCATAACTTGTAGTTTAAGCATAGGCAGTAAGTCCTCTAGAGAGATATGTAAGAAAGACCAGATCTCTCACAGAAGATACCCCAAACCCTGTATTTCTCAGAAACAAACACACACACACAGCTGATTCTGCTGCGAGTTTGTACAGCTGATGGAAAGCCTCGATAACCTCGCAGTTGCCTTGCATACAAATGAACTGAGCCATGGGGACAGCCAGGGAAAAGGCATTGCTGGCAAAGGAAGGTACTGTGCACACAGCTATTGCAAAACCACCCGTACTTAATAGTCAGCCAGCCACAGGCAATGTAGTTTCTAATAACATTACAGGGAGAATGGCACATAAATACCTGGGAACCCGCAGAAAGCTGTTTTCTATCTTGCTTACACAATACTGTGGTTTTTCCTTTCCATCTTTAAAATTGTTTCTTCAGCAAAACATGGTTGAGAATAAAAGAAAGCGGCTGGAATCTTCCTTACCCTCTGGGAAATGTGACTGACAGCATTTCTTGGGCTCAGTGTCACAGTCCCCTCCTCAAAGTACTGTTGCCCAGTGTTGTGAAACGATGAGGGGAAGAAGCCATGAGCGATAGCAGCCAGCATCTCTGGGGGCTTGAAGAGAGCATCAGTCTTGTAGTTCAGCAGGGCCCTCCTTCCTTGACATGAAGCTGGGCATAAAGCAGAGGTGACCGTGCTGAAACTAGCAGAGCACAAGTGGCACAGAAGGTCTGTGAGAAAACCAAGATGTGACATGTTGTTATTAGGCAGTAGGGAGCAGGGGAGGTTCAATTTATAGTGATTTCCTAAGGAACTAGACCATAATTCTGGACAGGATTTATATTTTAAACACTTAATCTTTTTTTAAAAGGCCTAATTCAATCTAGATGTGGAGTTTTTGCCTTCTCCTTAATGAGAGCCGCACTGAGGGAAACAGGCTTGCAAGTACTGACATGCCCTGGCAGGGGCTCTGACTGCTGCAACTCGCCTTGCTGACAGCCTGAGCTCGACTCTCATCCCACGACAGCCCCGGGGTTACAGTCCCGGCGACTTCCACCACAAGCAGCTCTGGCTCTGAGCCGCCCAAGTGATAAAAGACTTCTTGTGCGATCATCTCGGGAGGAACGTATGGTGCCAAACAAAGCTGCAGTCTGGTTGGGTCTTTTTTGCCATTAGAGACAAAATCAAGGGGAAAAAATACAGGGCTGGGGAAATAAATGGAAGCTGCAAAATGTTCAAATAACGTATTTTCCAAGAAAATGAAAAAACCTCCAAGAATGGCTTGTCTGGCTTTGCTGGCCAGGCCGTGGTTGCACTGATCTCTCTGTAACCTAAAGATCCTGTTAGAGGACACCCCCTTTTCAGCGATTCATCAACAGTCTGAATAGTTTCAGTGCCTGTCTGCAGGATGGCTGTGCAATGATGTAGTATGCAGTGACCTTACAGAAACCTGTCAATGATCTTTCAACAGCTGATGCTTTTTGGGGGTAGTGGAGCACAGACTGGCATGCTACCAGCGCTCTCCTGATGAACAAATAATGAGCATTTCCCCCTCTGTGAGCCCACATTTTGAGCAGTATCCAGGCTTGGGGTTGGATCTTGCAGCCCAATTTCTATAAGGGGCATCTCTGAAGTGATGTGAATTTTACCCTTTACTACTTCCAATAACAAAAAATGTGTCTCGGGATATGAAACGAGTGGGGGATATCCCTTTCCCTCCCTTGCCAGTGCAGTAACCACAGTACAGGCTCACTTACTTGATTCAGAAGCGATCTATGCTCATCTCCATGCCTTTTCAGGTTGCTGCTGCCAATAACCCCAGCTAGTTGCTTTGGGAATCTGCCGTTTCACCAGGACCACCTGTAGTCTGTGAGCCCTTGAGAGGACCAGCATCCACATGTCTGGGTGTAGATTCTAAGTGCACAAAGAAAACTGAATCATTCTAAAAGACCTCAGAACAAGAACCATCCAGAAAGCAACAGTGAAAACAGTCAGAAGGCTACTACAGGAGTACCATTAGAAAAACAGTTTCCCAAAGGGCTGAGATTAAATGCACTCGATCAGGGGGAGGTATTTTGTATCGGCTGCAGAGGTGGCAAAGTTTCGGGTGGGTGAAAAGCAAGTTTGTAGCTACAAGCACAGCAAGAGGGGAAAAAGACTGAGCATGCAGGGATGTAGAGGAGGAAGGACAAGGCAAGCATCTCTGGAGTTGCTGCAAGCCCCTGAGTCTCAGGAGAGGCTGGAGATGCCATGGATGCAAGGGCTCACCTGGAGAATGAGCTGTGCCAGGAGCTGGCCCCACACAGTGATGTCCTGTGGGCTCTGCCATGGCGAGCGTGCAGAGTTGCTCTCTCCTGAGGTCGAGGAGGATGCCAAGGTCTGTGACATGACCCAGACAAGTCACACTGGAGGCTCCAGCTCCACCCAGGCCACAGAAGAATGAGAGGATCAAACACCCAAACAAGAGCCTTTCAGAGCCAAACAAGAGGAGCCGAAGGAAACCACAACTTTCAAGCAAACTCAGCTGCTTCTCTGCAGCCCAGTGGTCGAGGCAATACCTACCCCAGGCCACGCAGACCCGGCCAGCGTCTCGGCTGTGGTAACTCAGAGGGAACACATATGCAAGCCCCAGACATCAGCTGCAGGACTCTGCTAATTGGGAAAGTCTGTCTGGGTGTCTGGCCACCATTTGGCAGACACAGCAGCTCTGATGAAATAATAAATGTGGTACAGTGCAGCCTCCAGGCATTCTTCATGGGGTCTGTCACATGAAAGTGGCATGAAAGGAGACGAGGCGATGCAAGACACATGCAGGTCAGCTTTGGAGACTCTCTGATTACATTCTGAGTAGTTACTGCTAAGGGAAGTTCGTGGTCCCTCTCTGCTTATATACTCTCCTGTTTAAACTCTCCTTTTATAAACAGAATTGTTCCCATCCAAAGCTTCAGTCCTGCTTGTCTAAGCCAGTTCTGCTGTTGGAAAGTCTCTCTCCAGGCAGACCTGTCCATTTCTAAAGATCGTGAAGAGAAGCCAGAGACACGATATAAAGACAGAAACAATGCACACAGAAAAAAATACCTGGTCTTTGTGCAATAGCAGAACTCGAGGAACTCCTATCTTCCTAACTGACCTGCCTCCAAATCAAGATAAACAGAAGGATGCTAAAGAGTGAGTGGTATGGAGAAGTATTATCAAATGTGTGCAACAGAGGTCCAGTTACTCAAAGAAGAAATGCTGTTCAGGATCCATTCCCACAACCTGCCTGTTCCTGGGAGCACCATATTCATATAGCAGCAGGACAAGTGAGGCAAGTAACTCACCAGCAGGTAGGTTACCAGGGTTTCTTTTCTTAAACTATCTGAAGTGTGAGTGCACTGAACACTGAATGCATCCAGCGCAGTTCTTCTCGGCTTGGAACTTCGTGGCATACTGGTACTTGTGCCAACACTCTTCAATAGGAAGAAAACATACCTTTCCCAATGGACCATGTGGTGTTGGGGAAAGCATGAAGGAACATGTGGTTTTCTCTCTACCAACAGAGCAAGGTCTTCCAACAGTAGTACTCCCAGTGATGCATGGGGCTGATGCCAGGGTGAGGTGATCCATACTGTGCTTTTTGGAGAGCAATTTCCTTCCACAGGAAGCAGGGTCCTGCCAGCTTGCTGCAAGGGACCAAGAGACAGCCAAGGCTGCCGTGTATGCCAGGGCTTGCGAGAGAGTGAAGGAAGCAGGTGGAATTGGTGGAGGCAGAACTGAGCTCCAATCAGCTGGCAAGAGATTATACTTTCTTCCTGGTATTCTTATGCCAGAGCACCAGAGCCATTTGACCTTACCTGCATTTAATGATCTTGGCTAAGGTGTCTTAAATATAAGTCCACAGAGATCATAGGGTAGGACAATGGCTTCAAATCATCATGGCTGAGAAACCAGCAAATTGCTACATGCAAAATAGGCAAACTAAGTATATAAGCCTACTGGATTTATAGAACAGATATTGGCACATACCAGGAAAATTTCAAGCCAAATGTATGACAGCATTCCTTACACCCCTCCCATCCATTGCCATATCCCAGCTTAACATAAAGCCTTTTGGCTTCCAAAGGCTTATAGCTATATTTTATTGTTTAAACAGGTCAGCAATTGCAATCATATGTTGACTCCAGGCAACACACAAACACGATGATGTGCTAATATACAGCAACACTTGGATGGGGTTTCTACAATTTTGCTGCTGTTAACAGTCATATGTATGATGGCCAGTATCTGCTAAAGCTACCTCTGAAAACTAGGAAGCCTACCAGTGTTGTGCCATTACCAAGAAGTCAGCGTGAGATCAGTAGATGAGCTCTATTTTTAATAGCAGTATAAACTCCATTTCTGGAAATGACTCTGGGAGGAGAACTCTCACATCCACCATACTTCTGTTTGTTTTTAAGGCTGCTCCCATCTCCAAGAAGAGTCCTTTTAACAAGAGCTGTGCTGGAATGGGATACGGATGATGGCATCACGGAAGACAGGATGGGAGAGGATCCTACAGGAGTATCTGTGTACAGCTGTCTGCAAAAAAAGCATCTTCACCATGCTGAGGGGGAGTTGAACAGTACAAAGATTCTGGCTAGTGCCTACAACAAAGACATCCAAAACACTTGGCACTGAAGTAATTCTGTTTATTTCACACCAGGGAAGTGTGCAGCTAGGTTATGTAGATACCTTTTCCAATGGATGGAATAGTTTTGCTCCAATATAAATTTCCACATACTCAGCAGTCTTCATTATCAGGTTGTGCCCGTAGACCTACTACCATTAAACACAGAGCAAGCTGCCACTTCACCTCAGCTCCAGCATACATTGAAAGCAACCTTCCTGTAAAGCACTCACAAAATATCCCTCCCCTCATGCATAAGCTTTAGCTTCCTCACAGCCTGCTCAGGCTTCCATAGTGATGCCTCAAATGGAGCCTGGCTCACTGTTTCCAGACAGGGAATTTCTGCTGTTGCCTCACTGACCACAGACCTCACAAGGCATTCATCAGGTATTAACATTCCCTGTGCTTTACTTTGCAACCCAGCCGGGACAAGACCCATCATTTCTTGATTTGTTAGTGCACTGAGAACTCCGAGATGCCAGAACTCAACTGACAGATTACTTTTTACACCTACCACAGCTATCAAACAGTTGGACTTAACCGAATCCCAGTCTCAGTCCAGCGTTAGACGGATGCATAATGTACTGCTTACAGTATCACTCCTTTCTCTTAATTTTCATGCTAGCTGTTTGGTTTGCTTTGTATTTTTTTCAAGTTCAGAAACCTTATTGAAGTTGTTATGGAAAAAATAAATTTATTATTCAACATACTCAATTTTTTTTTTCCAAAATGGAATGAGCCTCTTTCCTTTTTTTTCCCCTTGGTTTTCATTTACAACTGGTTCCATTCAGTTCGACTGTTTTTATCTTTTCTATTTATAACCAGCACCAAAAAGAAAATTACCATGGATACAGTACATATGCAAATTAGCTAATGGAAAAATATATACATTTCACTCTGTAGTGAAAAACTTACATGATATTATTGCCATGGAGAATATATCCCTGTATTATAATAAAATATCAAGCAATAGCCGACTGCTAAGATTCTTTTCCACCAACAAAAAATAGCACCATACATGAGCTAGTGAGAATCTACACTCAGTAACACAATTGTGCAACTAGAAATGTACAGTACTTTAGTAACAGTACAGAGTATTGTTTACAATATGGAAATACCACCACTGTAATCGAAAGAGCATCAATCTCTTATGAACAACTAAAAGAAGTATTGTCATAGATACACTGAAACAAACAGCTTTCTTTTCACCAGTATGTAGTAACTGAGGGCAGAGCATAGCTGTAAATTCATATTAAACCTCTTATAAAATGATGCAAAACAGAAGTGCAGGAGTATTGAGCAGAACTGAATTTTTTTCTTATTATTTTTTTGGCTATTATGAAGTGGGAAGATGGTCACCATATGAATGCAATAACATGGAGCTGTGTTGTGCCATCAGTGTTTAATTAAAGTTGGTTTCTGATAATAAAACCCTAAAGGTCAATGCACACTAATCTATGGGCTGTGAGAACAAGTGAGGTGGTTTTTTTCAGTGCTCAGATATTTGAAAGAATTCCTTGCAAATTCATGTTTCCTTAGGTAAGACCAAGAACTTGGACCCAAATGTCCTTTGAAGTCCAGGAACTAAGCATACTGGGACAGGCCACATGCCTAATTAGCCTAATATCCTCTTCTGGACAGTGGCAAGGAGTGAACAGTTAGTGGAAAACGTAATAGTTAAAATCTTCTTTCTCCTGTGCACCTTTCTAGGAGCCCTCCTATTGCTTACAGAGGGTAACAGATCAGCACCAGAAGGAAAAATTACCCCTGGTATTTAAAGGCCTTTGATTCCCATTAGTAATAAATGCACATGCTTTTCTTCCAAGCTAACAGAGAAGCCTGATGGCAAATCCTTCAGCAGCCCAACTTGAGTGTTATTGATGCCACGATGATCAGCATGGGGGTGGCATTTCATTGGGCTGGGCCACTTCATGGGTAAAAGTTGCTCATTAAAAGAAAAGCAGCAACTCCTAGTGAAAGGATGACAGGGGACCCATCTCATCAAACTGCCGTGAGGTGGCTGCGGTGGTGGGGAGGCATTAGGGACAGTGGCACTGCAGGGTATGACAACCCGCAAGGGGGAAAACTACCACTGTGAATATAAATAAATCAGGTCCTCTGGGCTCTGTCTGGTCTCTTGGAACTTCTTCATTAGCAGTTCATCTACCTATTAATTTGCTTAAATGAAAATCACTGTGGTATTGCCTAAATCTTCCAGGTCATAGAATCATAGAATAGGTAGGGTAGGAAAGGACCTTAAGATCATCCAGTTCCGACCCCC
>JAVHNF010068193.1:38811-49637 GCA_034783455.1 Micropsitta finschii | reverse complement strand
CAAACTCCCCTTTTTCATGTCATCACTAGGGCTTGTTAGTTGAGTACCTAACCCTTTCCCATAGAGTAAGTGTTCATCTGTTGAACACATTACATTTCCCTACCTATTTCTTCTTTGCCAGTTATTGCTTTGACTCCTAACAAGTTTTTAGAGAAATTTAAACTGAAGTGCTCATAAAGTGATGGACTCAAAATCTCTGCAGCTCTGATGTAACTGAAACATGACCTTAAAACATAAAATTTCACTAAAAGCCTGTCTGAAAGATACTTCTGCTTAGCAATTTGCATTAAACTTCTGAAGTCAAGTGTGCCGATTAAAATACTGAAGTGAAGTGTCTATAGTTAAAGGAGAAGAGAAATATTTTAAGGAGGTGAAATACGTCACGTATTTGTTCTGTCCCTGTGAAATGAGTTTTAATGTTTTAGGAAGAAACTTAAAGATGTGCTTAGTTGCAGCAGTCCAAAAGAAATAATATTTTGTGTTTAAAAAAGCAAAACAAAAAATGTCACATATAAGACAAAAGGTAGCACAGCAAAAGTGGAAGCATGCTCATGTGCACATGGGATAAAAACCTGTACTTACATACTCCAGACATTAAAGTGCTTAATATTTTCAATCTGACTTACACTTGCTAAGAAATACGAAGTAGAACAACATTAATATATCTACAACATCATGTGTTTCTATTAAATTTTATTTAATTGGGTGCAGGTTTGCAAGTGCAGTGGGACCTTGGAACTATGTTTAATTCCCCATGGAAGGAAGTTGGAGTCTCTGGGCTTGCTGTGGACTGTCTCTTCAGGGGACCAGCACTGGCCAGGGTTGTGGGAGAGTTCAGATGTGGATATAAGCACCTGAGTGAGAAAAACCTTCTGGGTATTTACAGTCAGCTACTATACCGAAAGAGTGAGGCTGCCTTTAAGGAGAAGATACTTCACTGTGGGTACCACTCTGAGCATTTGAATTTCAAACAGCAGAGGAAATGGCAGCCCCCTGAACATGAGAAAATGCATGTGATGGTTGTTTAGATGCTTCTCTAGCTTTCACATAGGAATTGCTTGTCACAAATTAGAAAATGGTTCTGTCTGTAACCTTCTGAATCTTCCTCTTTTCGTCGAACTTTGCATGAGTGTAGCAAGAGTTTAAATGTTGGACTTGAACTGACGTTTCTTCTACTTCTAATCCTTCTGCATGACTGTTTCAGGCAGCATCAAATCTGATTGCAGTGGGGACTTCCCATGGGTTAGCACTCATCTTTGGTAAGTTTAAAATAACGTTTTGAGTTTCTTGCATTTTAATGATCTTAAACCCAAGCACAAGGAAGAAAAACCCAGCCTATATTAGACTTGCAGGGTGGATTTCTTGTAGTGTGTTCTGCTTGTGCTAAATGGGATTTTCTTTACTGAAAGAACTAAAGCACAAGTAATATTCTATATTTGCATATTTCTTCTGCTTTGTTGGGGATTGGCACTTTGAGATATTTAGCTCTGTGGCAATTTAGAGCCTTTCATTTTTTTTAAATATAAATTACTTTGTTTACATGTGACAGAAACTCGAACCAGTTTGCAACCATCATCTCACGCAGTATTAATCTTCTTACTTATGGCATACTGACTGCCAGAATTAGGGAAACAAAAATGCGTTCTTCTGGAAGTGAAACTTCTGACCCATGGTACCTGCAGGCTTGCATCATAGGTTTCTCCATCCCTGACTTTCCCCTGCACCAGTCACTTCTGTGTCCCTTCATTCAGTTATTCTTTCCTTCCTCTTAACACCAAACTTTCTTTAAAAGGTTTCTGAGCTTGTGCTTTTGTGTATCTAGCTTGCCAGCTGGGGAAGAACAGTTCTTGAATTGCTCCTGTCACTTTGGGGTTCTGTGCCTTTTGTTTATGCAGCAGCAAATTCTTAACAGGTTTAGAAATTTCATTATCTTCTTTGCTTTTCTTTTGAAGTTGGTTTAACTATTCAAGAGACCAAAAGTTATGAGGGACAGGGTACAACAGAAGGATGGCAAAGACAGTGTAAGACTCACCTTCCTGGGTGAGATATTAAACTATTTGATGCCATTTGCTTACCAGTATTGAAACGATGAAATGATGTTCTTAATCTGTATGTAAAAAAACTTACCTGCTACAGTCTGTACATGATATTACAGAGGTTTTAGTTTTAGATCTTTGTGGTTTTTCTAGAATTTGTCTGATAAGTGGAGATCTCCAATACCACTGCTATGGAAGACGTATTTGCTCTGATTTTCCTGCTGTGCTCTCTATTTACAGGCATTCTGAAGTCAGTAACCTTTTAAACAAGAAATTATTCTCTGCAAGTGTCATGATAGAGAGTGATTATCTTTAGCATTTTTACACTGCAGAAGGGGCTGTAACACTCCATATAAGCATGTAAAGAGGAATGGTCATTCTTACCTTTGTCGTGATTATTTCTGCATCGAGTCCTGTTTAACAGGGTGGGCCACTGAATGCCTGAATGTCCAGGATGCTTAGTATGCTGTCTTATTTTGGGTTATGTATTTTGTAAGGTTTGCTTGTTTTGCTCAATGTTAGTGTGTTTAAGTTTTCTTTGATGACTGGACCAACATTTTTACTGTTGTTTTGGCCATGATATTTGCAGGGCTGTATAGTCTGTAGTTTTTTGGTTCATTTTGTGGCCTTTAAGAAACCTGGAAAAATGCAAGCTCTCCACTAGTTGGCTTTTATTTAAGTAAATGTGCTTTGAAGAACTTCTCTGCATACTTGCAACAGGGCCTTTAAAGCTTTATGATCTGTTGAAACATACGAGGTTTATGCAGCTATGTACTGCATTATGCAGCTATGTATGTATTATCACAAGTGCATTCAGCAGGTTGAGGAAAATGGATACTCCCCTCTATTCTGCACTTATAAGATCACATCTGGAGTACTGGGTACAGTGTTGAGCTGCTCAGTACAAGGAAAACTGCGAGGTACTGCAGTGAGTGAGCCCAGTGGAGGGGGGTCGCCAAGATTACTATGGGGCTGAAGCACACAATGCATGAGGAAAGGCTGAGAAAAATTGGTGAGAAGGTGACTAAGGGAATATCGTATCTTCTACTGCCTAATGGAAAGGTATAGAGAAGAGAGACTCGGACCCTTCTCAATGGTCCATGGTGTTAGGTAAGAGGCAGTGGATACAACCTGCAGAGTGGGAAGCTCTGGTGAAATTTTTCACCATGAGGGGGATGAAGCATTAGTTAAGGGCTGAAGGAGGCTGGACGCTTCTGTTCTCTGCTAAATTCTTTCAGTTCTATAACTAAAACCTGGGTGTTGACCACAGTGCTCTCAGAACTATCTGCAAAGAGAGAAATCCTTGCAAGATATGTCCGCATAAGGCCTTGTTGTACACAAAGGTTGAGGAAAGGTTCTGGCTTGGGTTTAGTCTGTCATTTAAACCAGCAGTTTTATGTTTGTAGATTGATCAATTTCTATACTTTTTTTATGAAGAAGTTTTTCTGCAAGGTGTGCTAATGAAGATGAGATTTAATTGAGTTTTGTAAGCTATGTGCATGGTTGATACTGTACAATGGAAACATAATTTTTTTTTCCCTGCAAAAATGTAGGTCTGTTTTCCGGTTGAACATTGCTGATGTTCAAATTTCTCTGAGTGTTGTGTCACCAGCACATCTTTTAACTCATTATTTTTTCTTGCATGTATTTGACTTTATGTAGCTATTTTGCTTGTCTCTTTTCCTAAGTCCACCTGTACCTCTTGATTTCTCCGCTTTGTTATTTTAAGGACTCTTGGGTAGCTTTCATTCTGCTTCTTTGAATGCTTTTCTGGTGAAGTTGAGTTAGATTAGATGCCAACTCTTGTGCTACAAGTGTTGGTAGGAAGGGATTATGGAGGCCTGTAGTGACCCTATGTTTGGTGCTGTCACCAGTAATTGGGTCAGGGCAGCCCTAACTTTGTCTGGCCAAGTCTTGAAAAACTCTTACAGATGGAAAATACTGCCCAACAGGCAAATGTGTGTGCACACTCCTAGTAACCTGCTCCAGGGTCACATAATCTTGTAGGGGCAAAAAAAAAATAACCCTAACATCCCATCTAAACCTCTTGATCTGCCATTTCCGGTATCTGCTGTTAGTTATATAGAATCATAGAACAGTTTGGGTCGGAAGGGATCTTAAAGCAATAAATAATTTTCAGATTTTTTTTAGCTCCATCCTCCTAGAAGAGCTTTTTACACTACTTATAAGTAATGTAAAAGTAAATCAAGAGATTTTTACTCAAAAACTAGCCTTTAAACATAAGTCATTGAAATATGTTGTTTTTTTGTGGAGACTTTATGTTCTGGACAGAAAAATTCTGTATAGCTAAGCTTTGTCTTGATTAGTGTGGAACCACTTATTTTCTGTGTTGGCTCTAAAACTTAGTGTCTTGAGTCTTTTTTGAGGTGTGGGAATGACATGATATCTTGAGAGAACCAAAGCACCTAAAGACAGCATTAAATCTAGATTTTGGGAACTGTTGTCCTTGAATGTTTTTTGACATTAATGGGGAGTTGATTGGCTGGCTGGTGGTACCTGCTGAAAATAGTTTTACCGGTTACATCACTGTGAACTTCCAGTTTTATTTCCTCTCTGATGTCTGTTTTTTTCAATACAATGAAGTCCAAATTTATAAACTCATTTTTCTTCACTGATTCCATATGCTTTTTAAACCACTTGGTTTTAAAACACTAGCTGCCACAGCATACTCTTAGTTACGCGAATAAATCAAAAGGGCAAAAGTTAGTAAACTGTCAGCAAAATCTGAAGGTTCTCTCTGAAGAACATCACATATATGCTGTTTGTTACTTTGCTCCTTCCTTTTATATTGATTTCTGGCTTTTTCTTTCCTCTTCTGGCCCTTTCTGTGTGGACTGAAAAGGAAAAGGTACAGTAACATTGCACTGTGCACGTACCCTGCATGAACAGCTCCTGTCTTGCCCAGTTTGCATGTTGTCTGTGCAAGAATTTAAAATGCCAGATAAGCAGCAAGTAAGGCAGTACAGTAACCAGTCAGTGTGTGATACTGCTGGCTGCTCTGGGAATTGGTTACTGAATGCATGGGCATTGCACACTTCCAAATTCTCTAGGCGAGATCAGCAGAGCAACAGGTAAATGTGCTATTTATAATGTTTTAAGGCAGCAGGTCTGTAGTTGTTTTTAAAGGCATTATTTTGGGACAGGACAAAGCCTCTGCTGTGAGATTACCATCCATCTGTTTCTGCCTGAGAGCTATCAGATGGGACCACTATGGAGCAGGAACCCAATTCAGAGAGCCACAAGCCAGAAACTGAAACCTATGCAAGCAGACAGCAAATTCTAAAAGCCCTGCTCATGCACGAGTTATGCTGCTGAGGAGAGAGCAGTGGGTCCCTGATGTGGTAGCCACGGGTTCCTGACTTAAGCCTTGCTCCGAGTAATCATTTCAATAGCTTTAGATGAGGGCAGGGGGTGAGGAGCTCACCCATTAGCTCACCATCTATTGTCCACCTTATACCGCAGCCCAAGAGGGATTTATGTCCTGAGAGAGCATTTATGGGCACTGTGCCTGATAAAGGTGGGAGGAAAGGATCTATAACATCTGAGTAATTCTGCAGGAAATAAAGCAGACCTTTCAAACTCATGAAAATCATGGCTCAAGGAAAAGATCTTGATGAAAACCTGGTGATCTGAGAAGTAATAGCTTCTGGAGTGCTATGTGTATTCCTTTCTTCTGGAAAGTGACTTCTATTCACAAACTTGTTTTTATTCTTTACTTGTAGAGCTGTATCAAAGTGCCATCTCATTTGACTTCAGACTTTGAGAGCAACACAAGTAGTTACTGCCAGAAATTCTTTTCAGATGAAAATTTGCTGTATGTCAATGGCAAAATGAAAATATTTTTTTGACAGTTGATAGCCACCTTTGTCTGGGACACCTGGTAAAAGCTTTTTGTGCTTAATCCTGAATGTGCCTTAGTTAGAAGTTGATAATATTAATCTGGAAAACCATCAGATCAGCTTTTATAACCTTTTGCTTTTATCCATTTTTACTACTTCACCAGTTGATTAATATGAGCATATTGATACAGGTGTCTTGATTTGCTTTGGAAGCAATTTCATCAATTTTATTTAATGGCTTCTCCTTGTGTCGTCTTTTGACCGGCTGGAAACAAGTACTGGTGTGGGCTTCTGTGGGATTAGCTTTCCAAGTGATCATTTCTCAACTCTAAAACTACATCGCTGGCAAACAGAGAGCACTTCCTGCTTAGGAAGAAGTAATTTGAGTCATACAATGCATTTGAATTTGGGATGGGGGTCTTGTTTATTTTGAAATTACACTGTTGGCGAGGGAAGAAGGAAATGGATTTTAAAGTTCATGTGGGTATACATATTAAGATGTAAAGCTGAATCGAAAGCAGTAGTGATTCTGGAGCTGCTGCCCTCTTCTGTGTGAAAGCTGTGAAGGATTCTCCTTTTTCATGCTTTACAGGAAAGAAGTTACTGATCAACTTACTGACAGGTTTAAGCTAAAGTGGAAGGAAAAAAATGCAATTCACCTTCAGTAGCAAAACCAGCAGTATTTGTCTTATTTTTAAACATATTTCTGTGGTCAGGATATGGCCTTTTGGTAAATGAACTGTAATTCCAGACCTCTGGAACAGGAATTATTTCTTTGGGACCTGAAGGACACCATCTGGAGAATGACTCTTTGGGGAACTTGTTTTCCAGATGTAGCTCTGTTTTGTGAGCTTCCATGCAAATTTTCTGCGTTTTTTCTTCTTTGACTCATTCTAATCTATGCCATATATACTCTTGTCACAGTGATATCAAGGTGTTTCTAGTAGCATGGCAAAGGATGATTTTTATTTTCATCACATGGCTTCTGCTTCCATCTTATCCTGATAAAGAGAGCTGTGTGCAGAGCGATGGCCTTAATTTTGAAGTGTTTCCACTGCGCTGTGCTTAGTTAATAGAGGTGGTGGCTGAAACACTCTGCCTGGCCCCTGGAGCAGAAGGTGCTGTGGTTTGTTGTGGCTCCCTGGCATCAGACTGCTGCAATTTAAGCACCATTGCAGAGCAATAAAAGGAAAGCTACATATTGCTTTGATTTTTCTAGTACACCTGCATTTTCATATTCCCTGTGCCTGTCTTGTAGCTTTAATATAATTTATAATTTTTGTATTTCCGTGCACGACAGTGTCCCACTATCTCTGCACTAACATATGCTCTCATCTTGTAAACTCTTAAGAACTTAATTGTAAGCCTGTGAATCATTAACGTATCCCAAGTGAATTGTAAATGTAAATAATAGCATGATGTTAAATTTAATGATTGCTCTTTCTTTTTAATTTCTTACTTCTACTGTAGATCAAAACCAGGCTCTTCGGCTGTGTCTGGGCAGCACTGCTGTTGGAGCCCAGTATGGGGCTATCTCTGCTCTCAGTATCAACAATGACTGCTCAAGGCTTCTGTGTGGCTTTGCAAAAGGACAGGTAATTCCCATAGGATGAGATGGTCCAGTGCCTGTCCTTCTGCATGGTGTTACTGAGAGACTATCTAGAGGTGACAATAGTTCCAAGCCAAGCATATTCAATATGTAGCTGTTGGTTTAGTGCTGAGAAAGCAGTGTATGTGGCTTGATCTGTCCAGAGTTTTTTTTGGCTAGCCAATTCCTGCATCCAGCAAGCTAACTCAGGCAAATTAATTGGGGGTACGTTTCTGTGGAGGAAATGGGTAATGCAGAATATAGTGAAAGATTTGGTTAATCATAGCTTGTTGTGACATAAATCCTGACCCTAATAAACTGAAATGTGCAATGGCAGGACACCCAACTTAGTCCTCTTAGGTCACTTTGAGATCTGTGCTTTGTAATGTAAAGCTAGTTTTTACTGTAGCAATGACTTGAAATTCTTGAAACCCGTATCTAGTCCCAAAGTTAGTTTTTACTAATACCTTAAGAACTACTGTTGTAGTTATATGCTTTCTCTGAATGTAAGGAGAGAAAACAATTCCTGAACAAAAGTTATAAGACTGAAACTAAAGCAAAATAGATAAAGTTAACTTGGTAAAACTGGGAGGTCCACGGAATACAAAGAAGGTTGTTTTGTTTTTCTTTTAGTTTCATTTCCCTTTGCTCCTTTGGCTTTCACATCCATTCTAGACAAAACATGCTCCAGATCCTGTGATAGGGCTAAATGAGAGACTGCTCCAGACCATGTGGAAATACAGATCTAATCCATGCAGAGCCAATGGCCAGTTTTAAATGATACTCATATAAAGTATTTTGGAGGAGCAGTTCTGAAACATCTGGTTTAGGAAACATTGATAGATGTTACATGGTACCATGTAAAACAGTATTTCCAATAAAAAATTTGATTCAAATTGCCTGAATTTAATATCCAAGCTCAAGCCAAGCTGTTTCCTCTTCCTGACCTGTCAGGCTGAGAAAATGCAGGAGAAGGGGAGTGACAAGGTTCGTGTTGAGAGTATGAGTAGAGAAGTAAATTGCTTGTAAGAACAGGGTAGGAAGAGATTTCAGATCACTTTTCTTGATAGGAAGACCCTACTAACCTGGAATGATACTGAGAATATAGAAGTTTACCATGTGCTAATGTGTAAGGTGATGGAGAGAGCTCCTTGCCACTAAACATGTGCACTGAGAGCAATCTGCTTGCAGATCACAATGTGGGATCTGGCCAGTGGGAAGCTTCTGCGATCAATAACAGATGCCCACCCCCCAGGAACAGCCATATTGCATATCAAGGTAACAAACACTGCACGTGCTCATTCTGTGATTCTATACTAGTTACTTTTTTTCCTTTAAACACATTTGCGTTCAGTCATTTGTGTTGACTTTCCTTGTGTGGAACTTTCAGGTTTATAGATTAGAGCAGCTACCTAGGAGTTATATGGTAATAGTATCCAGAGGTGAGAAAAAGGAGCAGAAAATCTATTTAAAAAAGAAACTGAGTGTTTTGAGAGCTGAAAAAATTGTATTGCTGTGGGTTGTACTATAGCAAACAACAGTTGTCTGTTCTAACTCCTCTCTCTGATGCCAACATTTATGAAGAAATAGTTATTAGCATACATTTCTCTAAAACTTGCTGTGTTTTGAAGTGGATATGTGACTTGCCAACTTTAAACTTAAATGAGTTGGAAGTGTAGAAACTTCAGGTTTTTCAAATAACTTGTTTTGAATGTTTGTGTTGAAAGAGGAATCATCTATGGCTTCTTGCTCATCATAGTTTTGTCGTCACACACAGAAACTCATATCTGATTTTGTGCATGTCTTTATTATAAGTGGACCTTTCCTACCAGAGCATAATGCTCCTTGGCAGTCTGGTCAGAACAGACTTCGGTGCATCACACAAATTCTTCTCCTTTACTTTTCTCACATGTCATGTAATTATCTCATCTCTGTATGTCAAAAGTGTCTTTCTGGTAGATACAATGCTTGTGCTTTTGTGTGCTGTTAATAATGCCATAGATATATTTCTTCTTTCCTGGTTTTCCCCCTGTAGTTTATTTTTTAGTGACACTTCTAACCTAATTATCTGCTCAGTTTACAGATGACCCGACGCTTGCAATTTGCAATGACAGTGGAGGCTCCGTATTTGAGCTATCATTTAAGTAAGACAATAACTCTTAAGAACCTGTAGAAAGTACAGGAAAATAATTCTAGGTTGCAGTTTTTAAAACCCAAGCAAAAAAACCCCACTAGAACAAGTAATGCTACTGTCTGAATGTTAAAGGTGTGATTTAGGGCTGCAGTACAATTTCATAGCTGAAGTAAGATTTTATCTGGCAGTATAATAGCAAAGAATAGCCTAAGTTATTAAAGTATCAATCAGGTGTTTTCCAGAATCTTGGCATTCCTTGTGGGCTCTTGGTAGTTGCCATAAAAGTGCTGCCTCTTGGTTTTCCTAATTTCATTACTGAGAGCTGCCCTGCAGTAACTGCTTGTTTCCTTCTTGGCCACTTCAAGAGAAGGAAGGACAAGGAGGGAAGTGTTGAGATTCTAGGGAATGTGATTATGTCCTGCAATTTCCAAAACTTTATTTTTAAGTAAGATCTTAAGTAATTCTTGTCTGTAGTTGAGCAGCTTATGTGACTGCTTTTAGTGACACACTGAAAGTAATCCCTAGAGTTGTGTAAAGGACTTCTTAAAAACAATATTTACAAAAGATGGCTCTTGAGATTTCATGAGGTTGTTGGGCTGATTTCTTCTTGATAGCTGGCCACCAAGCTGATTTCTTTTCTTTGCAGGAGGGTTATGGGAGTGAGAACGTGTGAATCTCGATGTCTCTTCAGTGGCTCAAAGGGGGAAGTTTGCTGTATTGAACCATTACATGCAAAAGTTGATCTGAGAGACCATCCTATCACCCAATATTCACTGCTGGCTATGGCCTCCCTGACAAAGGTGACTTGCTGTTTGCAGAAGGTTTTCTGTGAGAAATCACAAAGGAGAAGTTTGCTGGTATATACTCAAACATTTTAATTTGCCTTTCTGTTTTTCTTAAAGATACTGGTTATTGGCCTGAAGCCATCTCTGAAAGTGTGGATGACCTTTCCCTATGGTCGTGTGAGTAATGAAGCCAAAGACCTGCTTTTTGGATTATGGCTGTGAACAGTTTCTAGAGTAAAGGGGATGAGATTAGGTGCAGGTCTTTGGTATTGCTACTTTATCAGCATGCAGTAAACTCTGCAGTGTAGAGTTGCAGTGATAATCTATTGGTCTGATGTGTGCGTTATGTAGAGAGGAGGTGAAAAGGCTGCTTCCAGCTGTACCTATGCGAAGATGCTGAATTTCTCCAATAAGTAGGAAGGG
>JAVHNF010068192.1:18375-28457 GCA_034783455.1 Micropsitta finschii | reverse complement strand
GTGGTGGTTGGTAGGGGTGAGAGGTACTGAGTAGCTGTCTAGAAAATGGGCTATACCTGCAGGAACTGCATGGCACGTGAGACTGAATGATGGCAGATGAGAAGGCTAGGTTGCTTGGGTGGCTTTGTAGCTGGGCTGACACTGCAGTGTCTGAGCATCTCCCGTTCTTGAGCACACGCATGCCTGGCAGGGCTAGGTCTGCCCACCTCTCCTGCTTGGAATTTATGCTGCCTGCACCTCTGAGTCTCTGTCTTTATCACCCTATCCTCTGACTTTTCAGCCAGTCTGTCTCTTCCATAGGTATCTTGGTGTTCTTTCGGTCAGTGCTGAATAGTGCTGTGGGAGATGTGTCTGTGACCTTGCACGCTGCAGCCAAAACAAGTGCCTTAGTCCACTGAGCCCCACCTGATTCTCCCCATGTTTATGGTACACAGGCAAAACCAGGTCAGGATGAAGAAAACAGATATCCTTTGTGATAAAGCTGCTACTTTCATTGCAGTAATTATAGTCTTGCAGGAGGGATGAATGAGAGACCAGTATCCTTCAGGGTTTATACCTTGTCCAGCAAGAAATGGGACTGATGCCTTTGTGCACCTAGAAGTGCTTCTGTTTATGGGCATGCTGTTGAGTGCCACTATCCATCACTGCTTTGTTTGGTGAATTTGGTATTTGAGAGGAGGAGGAGCAGGTTGGCCTGGCTAGAACCTTGTGCAGAGCTGGACAGTGTTTCTGCAGCTCCCTTACATGCCTTCTGCCAGGGCACTTCAGTCCTGTCTTCCAGCAGCTCCACAATGACCTGATATTTCTGATCGCACAATTAATCCTGATCTGTTATCATCTCTTGTGCTCCTGCTTGGATTGTTTTAACTAGAGCTGTCTCCTCCTGTGCCCTGTGAGCTCTCCCCATACTGTGCCTGTCCTTCAGACCTACTGACAGTCTAATCGTGCTGCAGTGTTTTAGTGTAACTTGTTTATCACCTTCCTTAATGCTTGTTCATGTGCTTCCACCATTTTTCCTGGGTGTCTGTGGACTTGTAGCTATTTCTAGTGCTGCTTGGTGTCAGTCCCTTAGTCCCTGGGGTTCCAGTGATGCCTCAGTGGTGTGGTTTCCTCTGACGCCTTGAGTTCGTTATTGCAGCTACTTTTGTGTCTCTGGAGAATCTGAGAGGCAGAATTATCCCTTTGCTCCTTGCTAAGCCCATGTCAGCTCACACTAAAATAAACAGCAGAAACTGAGAGCACACCCTTCGGACAGATGGTACGAGAATCCATGCTTCTCTGGCCAACCCTGCCAAGCTGTGACAGTGCATCTCTCTACCTGAGGTGCTCATGTAGTTTCCATGATAATAGCATATTCACTTCACTGTCTCTTGTTGGTCTGTCGTGGTGGCAGAGTCCTTAGGTAAAGGACCATTTTTGCTTCCATTTTTCAAGTGATTGCAAGTGCCCACTTCAGTGTATCTAGCTTAGGAGGCAGCAGGTCCTTGCCAGAATACCTTGCTGCGGTGCCTCAGCTCTGGAAGCAGCTGAGAGGGGTCAGTACCTCTGAAGGATGATGCTAAGCTCTTGTCATATGAAGGATATCTCAATCCAGCCACTAAGACATGCTTGTTTTCTCCCTGTGGTTCTGCTGCCAGATAGAGTGAAGGAGAAAGGATTATGCTTACTGCCTCCTTTGTGAGGATGATGATGATGGCGGTGACCTGCTAGTAACATCAATGAAGCATTTTCATCCTGTCCTTGCTGAAGACAGTGTTTCATATGGTAGTGAGGTGGGGTTTTGCTTTTCCATGTGCTGTTTTAACGCTGTCACCTTATTGCTGTTCCCTTCAACTTCCCAAGGAGGGCAGCTCAGGTGGTGTCAGGCTGCAACCTTTCTACTCATTCAGGAGTACTTAAGAGGGATGATAGGACAGTGATGTGACAAATCTAAGAATTAAATTAAGGGAGAGAGATTAATAAACTTCCCAAGTGTCCAGCAGTGCAGTTGTGTTGAAATGTGTTCAAGAATAGCAGCTGTGCAAGGTGAGGGCCTATAGTGAAGAGAAAATAATGCTCAAAAAATCGTGCTTCTGTTCCAACCAGTAAAGGATAATGGAACAGGAGAATCAGCCCCTTGGGCAGAGATCAGTTGGAGGTGACAGTATGTGTATGAAGTATGGATCTGTACATAGTAGATACGTGTAGCATAGCACATGTCACTGCAAGGGGTTGGCATGAGCCTACATAGGTGCTGCACAGTGAGGTGGGCAATGTGTGTGTGCAGACCTGGTCAGCTGGTGTAATGTGTGTAACTGGAAGCAAGGCTTTAGGTGTGGCTGAGGAGTACAGCATGTGTGTGAGTATTTGAGCATCCAGAGCATGTTTGCATGGTTCAGCTGGGTGTTGCATGGAGACACTTCCTTAGCACTGGAAGGATGTGCACATGCTCACAGGTAACTGCCTCTGCCTTGGGCCAGATTTGGTCAGCTGTAGCCAGCTCTGGATGCAGAGACCCATCTTCCAAAGTCTTTCTGTAATACCACAAGTTTTCAGTTCTCCAGCCCCTTTTATAAGACACTCATCTCGTCCTATTCTTGTTCTTCCATCACAAATTGCTACCTGCAGTCTCTGAATGGGGTCAGTGGAGCTGCGCTTATCTCAGCAGCAGCAGCAGGTGGGTTCAAAACCCAACTGGCAAGCCCCTGGGTATCTCAAGAGCTCTTGTTGGAGCAAGCAGAGAGGGAGTAAGGATTTCAAGGCCAATCTGATAACCTGGCTGATCAGAGAGATGTTTTCTGCTATGTAAAAACAAAATAAGAATTTTAAATCGGAACGTAAACCTCTTGTGCTCTTGCCTTGATCTTATCAATGTTGAGAACGCCTTCTGCTTGAACAGAGGCCAGATCCCTGGAATGACTTCCCTGTCTTATATCTCTTGCATCTGCATCCTAAAAGGCCACTGCAGAAACATGCTAGGTTTTCTTCTCCTAAAATAAGGGACCTTTTCAGGTTGGAGCTGAGCAGGAGATATGCTGGCCTAAGCCTTCTTGGCAGATACCTGAGCCATTCACAAATGTAAGGCAGGCTAGGTGACAGAGTAGTACTGGTGCAAACCTCTTGTTCTGGCCACACAGCATGAGGTAAAGGTGTCTAAAAAGTCAGAAGACTGTGTGTACATACACACACGTGTTCCCCTTCCATCACAGGCACCCAATGCGCTTTGCAAGCGTTGCTAAATACAGCATCCCAGAGGCAGAGTTAAACTGAGAAACCAGCACTTGCCCAAAGAGAGACAGTGTGAGGAGACCTGAAGTCTGGACTTTGATCTTCAAACTACATACCTTGAGCTGTGTCTTTATTTGTACCCTATCACGCAGTACAAACAGCTCTGACATCTCAGGCAGCAGAGATCCCAAACCACAGCTACCTAACAGTTTGTCAAACTGTCCTGGTTGTCTTTAGTGTGCCTAAGCCTGAACCTGCCCTTTAGAAGCAATGAGAGAGACTCATCTCCCTGGTGGGTCGCATCCTTGAGTTACTTGCTGTGCAGAGGCTGCTCATTGAGGTTTTAACATTCCAGTTCCCTGGATGGGTTCCTGTCTCCTGTTGATAGGCACACGTGTGCGGAGCAAAATCAAGAAGGTCCTCTGCTAAGTGAGAGTATGAATATCCATTAGCTTATTGGGGAACCAGCTCCCTCCATGCTCCCAACTGAGCTGCCTGCTCCTGCTGAGTGTCTCTGTGCAGTGATAGCTGGCCCTGGAGAACCTCAGCCCTTAGTGTGAATAATTCCTGACAAAAGACTTTGTCCAGAGTTTCCCCTGGATCCAGTGTAGCCAAGGTGGGAATGCCTCTGTCTGTTATAAACAATCCCAAGCATCTGGCTCTAGACATTCTTTTATTTAACATTGCTTCTATTAGATTTCATGGCAAAGGCTAACTAGCCTTCAGCCTGTCCATAGCAGCCAAAAGAGGGACTGTCATGTCTCTTTTTCTGCTTCTTTAAAGGATTTTTATTGCTGCCTGCTTTTCATAAAGTCCTGCTATATGCGCCCTTGCACCCATTATATCATGTAAGTGCTTGCCGAAGGGATGTTGTGGAATAACCAAGAGCTCCATAATCCAGACAGCATTATGAAAGTAGAGGGTGGCTGGTGAGTCAGGAGGCTGACATCCTTCTTATTCCTATTCTCAGCACTGTCCTTGCTTTGTGGTCAGATGTGGGTTACGGGTCTGCTTTAAGAAGGGGGGTGCAGGGAAGGGGTAGAAAGGAGTTTAGGGCAGAGGTGCAGCCCAGTGACCAGGTGCTGCCGGGGCAGCCCTGGCTGTTGGTGGTGGCTGTGGCTGGTGGCACCATGGTGCAAGGGGCTGGGAAGCAGCAAGGCATGTTTCTCAGAGAGGGGGACAGATTTGATAGCTTTTGGGTCGCAGCTGGGTGGTAGAGCAGAGAGAGAAGGGTAGGGAATGGCAGAGGTCATGGTGGCTCTGCCACTGTTTTCCAGTAGAGCTTCAAGTCCAAGGAGGCACATCAGGCACGTCTTTTGCCACCACATCCAGTCCCACTGCAGTTGCTCCCCGCTCTTCTTTGTTTTGTGTGCTTGTGGGAACCTGGCACCCATTCCCTCTCCCAATCCCCAGAGCTGTTATCCTCTTTTCCCACACACCTCTCCTATAATACACCTACTTCCTGCACTTGGAGGCGGTTTGTCCAGAGGCAAGCGCACTGTGTCAGCATGTGTTTGCAGCCTGCTCATGCCAGGGTAATTAATACTCACTTTGCAGTTTTAATTTGGGTTCCCCTTAAGTTGAAAGCCGTGTGCTGCTCTGTGCCAGCCTGCTTGGCCAGAGGCAGTCAGGTTGTCCTGGTCTCATCCAAACTTGAAACTGTACATGCACAAGTACGCACCATGTGCAAGGCTGTGTGAGAGGCATAGTAGCTGGGGCTCCTGGCCTGAAGGGGGGAGGACTGCAAGGGCAGTTGACTGTGATCTCTCTGGAGGGAGGATGCTCCTGTCACACAAGGAGGGAAAGGGAAGGTGGGGAAGGAGGAGAGGAAAAGGTACCGTCACTTAGATACAGACTTTTGACTTAGGGTCAGATTGTGCCTTGCGTGTGTCTATGGGTGCTTGGAGCTACTCTCTTGCCCACTCTTCACCCCACTCAGGCACTCACAGACCTTGTGGTGTGTGCAGGAACTGCTGCAGGTGTGGTTAGGGAAACACAGACCATTGTATCAGAAGGAGAGAAAGCGGGGACAAGACACAGCTCACTAGTAGGGGCATGTGGATTCATTCACTTGTTTGTAAGAGATTTGTGTGGCCTTCAGAGCATGACCTTCACTGGGACCCTGGAGCAGTGAGTTCCTCAGGTTGGCCAGCAACCACTGACAGCCTGCCCCTCTGAATGACCCATCTGACCCTTTTCAACATGCAGCCTCCTTCCTTCAGGTTGTCAGGCAGGCAAATCAAAGCTTGCAGACAGCTTTCTCAATGACACATCTCAAAGACGTGTGAGAGAGAGGAGAAGAAAGGCTTAGCTCACTGGTGCCAGCAGGGACCCATAGCTGAAAGTGGCTTATTTCTGCTTATGGGCAAGTGACCAGCAAGCATCTGCTAGGCCCTTTGAAGTACCTTCCAAAAAAGGTGTCTGTCTGGTTGCACCTCTCTTAGGTGTGGTAGTTGCCGTCTGACAACTCTGCACACGGATGTGCAGATGTATGATAGATTCTTAAGGGGTTTCTTTCCTGTCAGAGAGGAACAGTGATGTGTTTGTAAACTGCTGAACTGCTCTCTGCAATGTGGTTGCATAGAAGGAAGTTGGAAGCATAAGGGCAGCCTTATGCTGATGGAGGAAGACAGCCCTTTCAGCCTTTTATTGAAGGGCAGTGGAGAACCCAGGGAAACAATGCTAACTGCAGAGTTTTGTTTTCCTTATCACAACAGTGTTTGGAGTTGACCCTTTCTTTTCTTGGAAGAGAAGGGAAGATAGTCTTGAAATGAAGTTCTGTTATGCTGTATCTTTCAGCTGAAATTAAACTGTGTATGAACCTGGATGTGGAGGCGAGACTTCCAGGAGGAAAGGGGCTTGCCTTTGAAAAGTTACTCTTTTTGCTGCTCCAGGTCTGTGACTGGAATAAGTTGTCAGAGGCCCTCCTGGAGTTAAGGAAGCAGCAGTTGAATGTGAATTGCTGCTCCACTGGAGGAGCTGGTCCTGCTTGTCAGCCACTGTTTCTTGAAAACTGCCTGAAGCAAGACTGTAACTGAAAGGAAATCACCTCTCATCGAAGGTCCCAACACCTAGATGGTAATTAGTTCATCCTGGCTGCCTGACTGTGGTGTACTGTCAGGCTTTAACCCCAGCTGGCAACTAGGCACCACACAGCCAGTGGGATCAGGAAGGTAAAAGTGAGAAAACTTGTGCATCGAGATGTAGACAGTTTAATAAGTAAAGCAAAAGCCACGCACGGAAGCAAAGCAAAACAAGGAATTCATTCACCACTTCCCATCAGCAGGCAGATGTTCAGCCATCTCTAGGAGAGCAGGACTCAATCACACCTAGCAGTTACTTGGCAAGACAAACGCCATCACTCCCCTCGTTCATATGCTGAGCAGATATCATATGGTGTGGAATATCCCTTAGGGCAGCTGGAGCAGCTGTCCCAGCTGTGTCCCCTCCCAACTCCTTGTGCCACTCCAGCCTTCACACTGGCAGGGCATGAGAAGCTCTAAGTCCTTGATTTGATATAAACACTACCTGTGTTTGTAAAAATATCAGTGCGTTATCACCCTTACTCTTATACTAAATCCAAGACACAGCACTGTACCAGCTACTAGAAGGAAAAATTCTCTATCCCAGCTGAAACCAGGACAGGAGAAACTGAGGAAGTGGCTCAGTCAGGGCCATGTTTGGAATAGAGCTAGGAACAAGTACGAAGGTCCTCTTCCCTTGCTCACAGCTGATGGTTTCACACATCAAAGTTGAAGTGTTATCAGTTTCTTTTCTAATCACCTGGCAGAGGTGAGTGGAAGGAGAATGAAAAGTGGAATTAAAAGCAGTGTAACTATAAATGCTCCACTGTGGAGTCTGACAGCCTTTACTCTCTCAGTGCCCTGCCTGAGTATCAGTGCTGCCTCTGGCTCTGTCTACTCCTGAGCAAGGCAACTGTCTCAAACAGGCAGGCATCTGTCTTTGCCAAGGCTCTTTGGGGAATTTATTCCTTTCCACATAGGGCAGTGGTGGGAATCGGATGCGCCTTTACAACTTGCAATTACATGGTGCCTTTCATCCCAAAGGACTTCTAACAAGTGAGTCTGCAGACTGCAAAGGGATCATTCACCCACCACTGAGAGGCATCCACCACTGGAAGGCAGTATCCTTTAAACAGAGCTCAACAGCATTTCCCAATCAGCAGGGCCCAAGGGTAGGAAAAAGAAAGGACTCCTGTGCTGGGTTGGCCCTGAGTAAGGGATGGGTTGGCAGAGTGCACAAGCTGATCTGATTTTGAATCCCACCAGGATACTAGAGCTCTTATGAAAGAGGACCAAAGAGTATTAAGCAGGGCTTAGTTTTGTATCACCCCTGGCACACCACTCCCTTCTAAGACATTGTTGTGTTAGGTAACTTCATTTACCCCTCCTGTGGGGATTGTCATTCCCACAGCTTGAAAGCATGCTTGGAGCTGTGCGCTTGCTTCTGCTTTGTCCGGAGAACCTCACTTCTGTGGAATCATGAGTCCAAACTAAAGTTGTTTCACAATCTGCATTTGGGATGTTTTCCCAGACTTCACAGGGGTAAGGGATGGGTTTCTAGGAGGAATGTGTGTTTGTTTCAGTAGACTTATCCTTTACCTGTTTTGTCTTATTCCTATGTATTTTTTCCTTGCTGATACGTACAATCATGTTACAGATGGATTTATGAGGCAGTTGCCCATTTCTCTGTTTTCTGAGGGCTGCTAATATGATTGAAACCCTGCATTTCTTCTGTGGTGTTTAATCTCACTGGCCTTCTTTGAGGCACCTGCATCCGGTTGCTATCTGTACCATCGCCTGTTGTGCTGCTTTGTTAATGTGCTTTAGATATGCTTCAAGCCTGGCTGCTTATTTACCACCTGTATTCAGTGGTGGTAATGCAACTGGTGACAAGTTTGCAAGAGTGTGCATGTAGGTGGGTGTATATGGAGGAAGAAGCGTGTGTCTGTTGTGTATGTGACCAAGGTGGTCTGCACATAGTGTAACCCAAGCTAGGTCCCTTAGGAGCTCCTCTAACTCAAATGAGGTGTGCAATGAGGCAGCACAGGTGTCTGCAGGTACTGAAACTACCCTCTTCTCCAGGCAGTTGTGTAAGCAAGTGATGAGCTGTGCTGCCTTGGACTGTCCCCTGATGCCCGTGGAGTTCAAGCCCTGCTTGGCTTGAGTTACGATGTGAGCAGACAAGATCTGTATGAGCAGGGACAGCTCTCCTTTCGATTTCCAAGTCACGAGAAGGTCTGTGTGTGCACAGAGGGATGTGGACAAGAGACCAGGGACATGCCTGTGTCCTGGGGAGAACCTGAGGCTTGCGAGAGCAGGTGAGCGTGTGCGAGTGAGCACGGGCACGTGTGACAGAGCGTGTGCACCCTCCTGCCTGCAGCTCGGTGCTCGTGTCTCAGGCCATTCTCCAGCTGTGTAAATACATTGCCTAACAAATTGAGGGCTCTGGTTAATGATTGCCATGAGGACAGGGCCCATATTAGGCTCCATTTTGTGCGAGTTACCCGGCTGTCTGAATGCCATTAGAGTGAACACACTGGCCTTTAATGTCAAGCGTGGACTGTTTGCGCTCTGAGGAGCCTCTGCAGGAGCTGGTCTGGGGTTGCTCAGCAGGGGCTGTCAGGCAGGTTTATAGCAAGCTCCCTGGAGCTGCTGCAGCATCAGCAACCACTCTAACAGCCTTCTGTAGTCAGAGTGATATCCTAGGCATCCCAGGCTGGCACTGGGCACCCGAGGGGAAGAGCAGGCTAGCTAGGACGCTTGCCCACATTACAGAGAGGCAGCTGGCCCAAGTGATAGGGTGGGAGGAACATGTTTCCCTTCCTGGCAGCCAGCCCTATCCATCTTCTTTCTGGGAGTACATCTACAGAGCTTTGCCTTGTGCTACTCATCAGAGCCAGACCACCACATGCTGTGATCCCAAATGGTGTCATGGACTAAGCCAGATCAGGTCTGGTCATCCCTAGAGTAGGATAAGGCTCCAAAGAAAACATGCTCTTCTGCAAGAAGAGTGTGGAGTGATTTGGTGCCAGTGCTCACTCTTCCTAGCAGAGTTGCTGCTCTATCAGTCACGGAGTAGATGCCAGACAGACCCATACTGCTCAGGGTTATAAATCACTGCAGACTGGTCCTGGTGTTGCCACGAATTAAGGCGGTTGCATTACTGCATCCTCCTGTTACTGCATCCTGCTGTTACTGCCTACAGTTATTGCCTGCAGGGCTCTTCTCACCCTGCCCTTGCCTGCCGTTGTGGTAGCTGTGCTGCTGAAAGCCAGACATCATCTTGTGGCTGCTTGAGAGGTTCCATGATGAAGAGGCAGGATTGGTGCAGTTTGAGCCTTACTTGCAGCTCCCTGACCAACTGTGAATCCATGCGTCCTCCTGTGTCTTGTCACATCCCTGTCCTTCTCCTCAGCCTTTGTTCTGTGCCCGTGCCCCTTGCAGTACCTGGGAAAGCTCTTTGCCTCATACATAGACCCAGAAAAAGGTCCAGAGAGAAACCTCAGGGCATCTTCCCCTCCAAAGCCTGGTGGCTTTTGTGGGTGACTTTCGCCTGTCCTCTGGACCCATCTTTCCCCAGCCTCTTCATCTGCTGTGTGCCAGGAATGAACCAATTCAGCTGCCTTCCTTAATCCTGTCTGGCATTTCAAAATGGAGGGGACTGCCAGGTTCTTTGTTCCCATTCCCTTTTGGCACTGGCAGGGGACGTTCTCTGCTCTGGAGAAGGAGAAATGTGCTGATTTATTCTGCCCCTTAGCTTTGAATAGGGGTTGCTATGTTACTCTCCAGCTCTGAGGCTTGCCAGAGCACACACCATATATAACCCCACAGCAGGTGGCCATTGAGTAAAGG